>JAWPHD010013234.1:0-69827 GCA_037043455.1 Cyrtodaria siliqua
TGTGTTGAACCATGATGTAAAACCCCATACATACCATAAAGTTTTTATATTACAGTTATATAAAATCAAGCCATAGTAATCGACGTCATCAGCAGGTGCACGAGAGATCATCCATCCGTAACGAAGACTTTGTCCTCGACTCGGGTAATTAAACACACGCATTTCAGATCTAATCTCAGTCCCATAAAGAATAATTATGCCTAAAGTATCGCAATCAATGGTAAAAAGACTCGGTAATATTCACTTCTGTATTCTTAGCGAAATTGAGAGCGAATCAAAGAAAGTTATTTGAGCGAGATGATTCTCAGCGAGTTTTTCATTTTAATAAAGCATATACAAATAAATACGATTTCAGGAGAAATGTTTGTTTCTGTTCCTGTCAAAGGTTGAACATATTTTATAAGTTTTTCCCAAGCCGATTATGCGCTAATGTGCACTCTTTTGCTCGCTATTTTTCTGTCTTTCATGACACTTTTCCTGACATACTTTTTCTTTTTTTTCTGTCGGTCACCGTGTCCAGCACCATCAGGTGTAGCGCCCATGAGTGTTTTCACCGTATTTCTATTTTTATACGTGGAAAATGTGCATTGTTGAGCTGTTGGCGCCTTCGTTTTTTTTATTGGACATTCAGTTCATCTTTAACAACTCAGAGTTTTAGTTGGAAATTTGATTTAAATCTGAGGGTGCAAAATATCGCACAAGATTGCTTGAAGGCCAATTATCAATTTATCTCCACTGTTTTGACATAAATATAATCCATGTAAACACTATGTTTTTCACACTGCTTTCTTAGATGTATCGAGTGTGTGTTAATGTGTATTTAAACAATAATTATTTTACTATGATAGAACATAAATAGGCAATCTCTTCAAACGAGGAATATTGTCCACCTCGAGTTTGTTCTCGTTTCGTAGCACGCCTGCAGCATTTTTTGCGATAAATTTTCTTTAATTTACCATATTTGTGTCTAGAAATTCGCACATGCACGCCAGGATAACACGACATTCTCGATTTAAAAAAAAAAGTTTAAATAAAAAAACAATCGTGCACATGTGGAACACCTGCCTCAGTTTGATCGCTCTCCTGCATTACTGGAAATTCCTCCGCCTTAAACTCTCGGTATGTGTAAAAGCAATGCTGGCGGTGCGATTCCGGGCGTGTTTTAGCACTACTGACAAAGATAAGCAGAGCTTATGACCGTGGTGCGGCGTCCCGTCCGTATTGTAAATATTTTTTGTAGCGAAACTCCCCTGAACTACTGCATGGATTTTCAGGACACTTTACAGGAACGTTGCTCATGAGGTCATATTGATCCTAGCAAAAATCCACGTTGATGCGAAATCCAAGATGGCCGCAAAGCTAAAAACAGATTTTTAAAAACAAGTTTGTAGCGACTACTTTTTGAAAACATTAAGTAATATTGATATGGGACTTCTTCTAAATCGTCAGCATGACATGATGTTGGTCCTTGTCAAAAGTTGTTTTGATTCGACGTTAAACCTTGCTGCCAGCGGCCATCTTTTGTTTACATACAGTTATTTAGTAAAACATTGTATCGACTATCTGTTGATGCGAATCCAAGATGCCCCAAAGCTAAAAATAGATTTTTAAAAAACAAGTTTGTAGCGACTACTTTTCGAAAACTTTAAGTGATATTGATATGGGACTTTTCTAACATTGTCAGCATGAAATGATGTTGGTCCTTGTCCAAAAGTTGTTTTGATTCGACGTTAAACATGCTGCCAGCGGCCATCTTTTTTACATACAGTTATTTAGTAAAACATTGTATCGACTATCGTGATGCGAAAATCCAAGATGGCCCACCAAAGCTAAAAATAGATTTTTAAAAAACAAGTTTGTAGCGCTACTTCGAAAACGTTTAGGATATTGATATGGGACTTTTTCTAACATCGTCAGCATGCCATGATGTGGTCCTTGTCAAAAGTTGTTTTGATTCGACGTTTAACATTGCTGCCAGCGGCATGCATCTTTGTTTACATACAGTTATTAGTAAAAACATTTGTATCGACTATAGTTGATGCGAAATCCAAGATGGCCACCAAAGCTAAAAATAATTTTTTAAAAACAAGTGTAGCGACTACTTTTCGAAAACTTTTAAGTGATATTGATATGGACTTTTTCTAACATCGTCAGCATGACATGATGTTGGTCCTGTCAAAAGTTGTTTTGATTCGACGTTAAACATTGCTGCCAGCGGCCATCTTTGTTTACATACAGCTATATAGTAAAACATTGTATCAACTACTCCTCTGAAACTACTCGACGGATTTTCATGAAACTCCACAGGAATGTTCTCCTGATGTCTAATTGTTCCTAAAAATAGATTTAAAAAACAAGCTGTAGCGATTACTTCTTGAAAACTATAAGTGATATTGATATGGATTTCTTCAAACATTATCAGCACAACATGATGTTGATCCTTGATGAACATTATATTATTTCTACATAAACTTGTTTGATTTCATAGTTATTTAGTATCACTTGTAGCGACTATCCCTTTGAAACTACTGTACAGATTTTCATGAAACTTAGCAGGAATGTTGCTCTTGATGCCTAGTTTGTCTAGTAAAACTTCTGTAAAACGGCCGGAAATTCAAGATGGACCCAGGCTAAAAATAGATTTAAAAAACAAGTTTGTAGCGACTACTTCTTGAAAACTGATATTGATATGGGACTTTTTCCTAAAATGATCAGCATGTTTGATTATTTTTCTGACATGATGTTGTTACTCTGTGGAAAATTATTTTAAGTCGACATTAAATATGGCTGCCAGCTTTGTTTTACATAGAGTTATATAGTAAAAAACTTTAGCGACTACTCCTCTGAAACTACCGACAGATTTCATGAACTCACTGAATGTTGATCTAGCTATCAAAACTTATCAGTAGAGCTTCAAGGGTCCATTGACCTCATTTTTTTTTGTTTTTAGCTCTACTGGTTCGAAAACCAGCCAGATTGGACCATTTATACCGAGTTACTTGCCCTTGATTAGTTAAAAATGCTATATTTTGCCTTGTTAGACGTAAGGGGCCTTCATGTTTCAGCAGATCTTTACCAAACTTTACCAGATTGTTACATCAATGAAGCTCAGAAAAGTTCGAAAACCAGCAATTGGACCAATTACACCGGAGTTATGGCCCTTGATTTATGAATATGCTATATTTTGGTCTCATTAAGATGATAGGGCCTCATTTGTCCGGATTTCTGTGAAACTTCGAGGGATAATCAGTACCAGCCTAGTTGTACATATTAGTCGTGTTTCCTGGTGGAGTTATGGCCCTTTAAAAGTGTTAATACACAAACTTTGTCCGGATTGGTTCTCCCTGAACCACTGGCCAGATTAATCGAAACTTTTTGTTGAATGATGTTTAGCAGAGTTATGCATGACCCTTTAAAGGTTTTAATACACAATCTTTGTCTTGACTAGTTCTCCTGAACCCCTCGCCGGATTTCAACGAATCTTGGCGGGGATGACCAGTAACAAGCCTAGTTGCACCTGTCATTGCCGTGTTCTGGTCAAATGATTTTTGAAAGAGTTGTGGCCCCTTATACATAAACTTTATCTTTAGCAATTAGAGCGTCCACAGTCCCTGTTGGGTCTCTTGTTTTTAATTTGAATGGTGTCCTCCATTGCACTGTTTTGGGCTTTAACTCCACAGAGTTTGGACCAGAATTCCTACTCTTCTTCAACACCCATAAAACTGTCTTACTTTAATGACTTGTCGTCTAATGCCTGTACATCCAATTTCAGACTTTGTCATCCCACCTGCATCAACAATAAAGATATATTTCAGCAATTATCTACTACATGTTATGGCGCAAGAAGTAACCTACCGTGGGTTTCATGGGATTTAGTGAGACCTAAACCAGAGAGCAGATTTGAATTTTTTATCTCAACTATTCGAAGAATAGGAGAGCTTGTGTAATCACCCTGGCATCGACGTCCCACATCAAGGTAAGCTGTGTTTACAAGTCTATGTCTCTTACATTTCTTATCCTAGAACAACCAAATTTGGCCATGGGATTCCTTATAGCATTATATGTGTCAAATTTCACATCAAATTTAGCGTGTAAGCTGTGTTTCTCTCTCTTACATTTCTTGTCCAAGCTCACCTAAATTTGAGAATTGGTTTTCTTATAGTATGTTGTAAAGGGTTGCGTAAATAATTTTGTCTTCTACAAATTCTGGGCTCCAATGGAACCCAAATTGTGATGGCCCATAAAATGTGCAATAAAGGCAGATCAGGATTTGCATGTAAGCTGTTGTATATATCTACATCTCTTGAAATATTTTTCTTATGTCACTCAAATTTTGGTTTCGGATTTCTTATAGCATTATTCATCTTTTTCATACTTCACCCATATTGGGTGAAGTATGAATAAGATATAAGCCTGGGCTCCCTCCTACCCCACACCCCTCCCACCTCCCCAACACAAAACCGTTTTTTTGTTATGCCCCTATTTGGGGAGTGGGGGTGGGTTGGGTGGGGGGGAATGGGGCGAGGTTGGGAGGAGCATATAGATTTGCTCTTGTCCGTCTGTCCGTACATCCCAACATTTTTTTCCGTTACTATTTAACCCACGGTCGCCAAACTTTACAGGAATGTTGACCAGCAAGTGAAGATGCGCATCTGTGATTTCACTTTTATTTT
Source organism: Cyrtodaria siliqua (assembly GCA_037043455.1). NCBI lineage: Eukaryota > Metazoa > Mollusca > Bivalvia > Adapedonta > Hiatellidae > Cyrtodaria > Cyrtodaria siliqua. The sequence continues at coordinate 4,674 of JAWPHD010013234.1, forward strand.
GGACCAAGAACCACAGAGTTATGGCCCTTGACTTAGTCAAAATGATGCTGAAAAAATTGTGTCGCACCCTCCTCCATTACTATTTAACCCACGGTCGCCAAACTTTACAGGAATGTTAACCAGCACGTGAAGATGTGCACCTGGGTTGTCGTTTTCATTTTGGACCAAGAACATCAGAGTTGTGGCCCTTGACTGAGTCAAAATAGGGGCTGAAAAAATTGTGTCAAACATTCCTTAATTACTATTTAACCCACGGTCGCAAAACTTTACAGGAATGTTGACCAGCAGGTGAAGATGCGCACCTGGGTTTTCATTGATATTTTTGACCAAGAACCACAGAGTTATGGCCCTTGATTTAGTCAAATTAGGGGCTGAAAAACTTGTGTCATGCCCTCCTTCATTACTATTTAACCCACGGTCGCCAAACTTTACAGGAGTGTTGACCAGCAGGTGAAGATGCGCACCTGGGTTGTTTTCATTTTAATTTGGACCAAGAATCACAGAGTGGTGGCCCTTGACTTTTTCAAAATAAGGGCTGAAAAATGTGTGTTGCGCCCTCCTCCATTACTATTTAACCCATGGCTGCCAAACTTTACAGGAATGTTGACCAGCAAGTGAAGATGTGCACCTAAGTTGAACATGTTTATCAGTGTTTATGTTTATTATCAAAATGCTATGGCATAGTGACCTAAGTGGGGGCATTCATGTCAACCTAATTATTTTTAGAATACATCCACTGTAATCTCACAAACACACTGTCACATGCAGAGGGGTAGGAACCCCTCCTCATAACCTCATCCCCCCCACCACCCCCATTCATATTGATTTTGTCATTTTTATCATGCTCATTCAAGGTCTTTATCATGACACCGCGATTGCAAACCTGGAAACATGGCTCCATCGTAAATGGAGTGTCTACAGTTCTGCAGGTAGGAAGGTTCTACGCCCATTCTCCATATTTTATCTTGATGTAAATGGAGGACGAGCCTAGCATGTTCATTCCTATTAGGCGCCATGTAACCTTTCATGTGATGGTGCACCTTAAAAACCAATTCAATTCAATTAATCGCTTCTCAAATGTTAGCACAAAACTGGTTCCTACATTTAATAAAGTAACCTTCACAGAAATATATTTTTTTCATCCTTTTGCCACTTAATATTTGCTGTGAGAAATAAAAAGATGTTTAATCAGTAATACCTTACCTTAAAAGAGACACATGACAATTTTGATCATAAACGGATTTCATTTGTGGTGATGACCACACCATTTTTTTCTACAACAGTTAAATATTAGATTAGTTCTGAAATAGTTCAAAACAATTTGTTTTTTAAATAGTATTTATTGATTGAATATAATGCATTTTACATTTTAAATTTAGAAAAACTTACTAAAAATAACATTAGCATATAAAATTATAAACTTTCATTTTTAAGAATTATATAAATCTTTACATGCAGCTTTAAACAAACCATGACATTGAATACATGAATCCAGGAACCGGCTAATTAATGTTTCCAAGGTGGCGCAGAATATTAGACAGTAATTCAAGACCTGGGTGTACAAATATGTAAACAGGGTGTACACAATAATTTGCTACCAGTTGTGCTAAAAGCTAATTCGCTTCAAATGGGTCTCTTGGGCAATTCTTCAAAAATGGCCGTGAAAAAGACGGCTGCACTGTTGCTGGCTAATATACTGCACTGTAGCTTCAGTAATCTAAGGATCGGGAGCATTGTGCCGTAGCTTCAATAATCTAGGGATCAGGAGCACTGCACCATAGCTTCAGTAATCTAAGGATCAGGAGCATTGCACCGTAGCTTCTGTAATCTAGGGATCGGGAACACTGCGCCGTAGCTTCAGTAATCTAGGGATAGGGAGCACAGCGCCGTAGCTTCTGTAATCTAGGGATCGGGAACACTGCGCCGTAGCTTCAGTAATCTAGGGATAGGGAGCACTGCACCGTAATTTCAGTAATCTGGGGAATGGGAGCACTGCACTGTAGCTTCAGTAATCTAGGAATGGAAGCACTGTGCCATGGCTTCAGTAATCTAGGAATGGGAGCACTGCGCCGTAGCTTCAGTAATCTAAGGATCGGGAAACTGCGCCGTAGCTTCAGTAATCTAGGGATCGGGAGCAACGCGCCGTAGCTTCAGTAATCTAGGGATCTGGAGCACTGCGCCGTAGCTTCAGTAATCTATGGATCGGGAGCACTGCGCTGTAGCTTCAGTAATCTAGGAATCGGGAAACTGCACCGTAGCTTCAGTAATCTAAGGATCTGGAGCATTGTGCCATAGCTTCAGTAATCTAGGGATCGGGAGCATTGCACCGTAGCTTCAGTAATCTAGGAACGGGAGCACTGTGCTGTAGCTTCAGTAATCTAGGGATCGGGAGCACTGTGCTGTAGCTTCAGTAATCTAGGAATGGGAGCACTGTGCTGTAGCTTCATCAATCTAAGAATCAGGAGAACTGTGCCGTAGCTTCAGTAATCTAGGGATCGGGAACACTGCACTGTAGCTTCAGTAATCTAGGGATCAGGAGTTCTGTCTTAGCCATCTGAGGACCAAATTTGGCTTACCGGTAGTATTTCCCACCTGACAATTCATTTGAATGAGAGTTAAAATTGAGGTTCCCAAATACAACCAAATGGCCATTGAACCATGCAAACGCAATTTGTTAGACTCTAATGTGACCTAATGGGCAGATGGACCATTAACATTAGGAATATACCCACATTGTAACCATGTGTTCCCTTATTACCACTCTCACTTGAGACAGATTTTGGTCTAATGGCACAGACCCTCGCTCGAGACAGATGTACACGTGTTACCTTGGTCTAACTATTTCACTCGAGACAAATGTATTGTTTTGGTCTAATGGCACATAAATATCTGGAGACCACTTTGCAGTACATTTAAAACACTTATTTCTATTTTTAAATTTGTGTACAAAACAAAAACATTGAATTTGTTCAATAAGCTCAATATTAATACATACCCGTGTAACTATACATTCTAAATACAAACACATTAATTGTATACAAATATAGTATTCATAAAGCTTAAAGGTTGTCTATATTACTTTTGCAAACTTGTCATTTTTATCTTAGTCACACAGACACAGTTTGGTATGTTGCTTGCAACCAAAGTTAGATATCACACCATGTTCTCAGGTCCAGTCATCTATCGTATCTTAGTCACACAGACACAGTTTGGTATGTTGCTTGCAACCAAAGTTAGATATCACACCATGTTCTCAGATCCAGTCATCTATCGTATCTTAAGCCACACTGATGTTTTTTTTTACAGTTTCCAACCACATTCACTTATAATCTGTACAATTTCAAATCTATTTGCTCTGTATCAACTCTGCATGTTTTTCATATCTGATTGCTTGTTACCCCTAGACGAGATTTGCATCCTTTGCCATGCCGTAGAATATGGTGGACGGGTCCCTCAGTAGGGTCTGTGGGTTGTCAAACTCTCGAATAATACCTTGGTCCAGGACTATGATCCTGTGGAGGAAGGAGAAAAACAAGATAATTAATGTTACAATCTTAAACAGACAACTTACAGTAATATCAGGGCATTTTTCTCTGCAGATTGGGAAGGGGCTAAGGCTTTGAATTTGGGAAAATTTAGCTTTTCTTTAGCTAAAATTGGGGGGAAAAGTAGCATGCTTTTTGCTAATTAGAGGAATGTGTTACCTTTCATTAAATTGAATCGTTTTAGGTAAAATAAATATTGATTATTGAATTGAGCATAATTTTGTTTTAGCATACACACCATCTCCCTGGACATTTTATTATTTTCTACGCCTCCTCTCCTATACCAGTACTTATCAGTCCATTATCATGATGTTGCCACCCACTATATAACCCTACAATATAGGGCTGGTGTGGCCCAGTGGATAGCACTGAAACTGGAGAACCCAGCTTCAAACCTCACCGGCCCCATTTAGAAGTAAAGGAAATTATTTGTTAGTAAGAGTATGGCAGTTTCCCGGATTTTATGCATTCTTCCCCTCTCTCAGGGGTGGCTCTAAATAACCTGTACTGTGTTGACGAGCAGTTAAACAACATTCAAATCTATATTGATCCCAAAATAATGCACAAAACATTTATATAACAATCAATTTTACAGTAGTATATTATAGAAACATACACTTCCAAAAACCTAAATCTGTTCTGTTCATGTTTGGTTAAAGTAACTATCCCGCCAACAGCTGACAAATTTACAACATACGTACACTATTTCTTAACCTACTATTTCTTAAACTACTGACAACAAGGTATATATACAATTATCCTATTGTGAGAATCCAAACTCTATAGACACAATATAAGCCAGGCCAAACCCCAGTTACCAACTCTTAATTCATTTTACGCATATTCAATCACGGGTATTTTAAAAACCCTTGAATAAACCTATACTTTAAATTGGCACATATACATTATTATAAAACCTGAACACCTGGCTAGAGTTTTGATAAACGGTGTAGTGCAATTTTGCTGTTATTTGAAGGGTTAGTTTCTTTAACTTTTATGTTACTAGTGTCTAATATCTCCAGATATTATTGTAATTTGCCATGTATAACTTGAGGACCTCATTGGAAATAAGCCATGAGCCATCCTTAAGTAAAGATACTTATATTATTTCGGTATACTTAAAACGTTTCTATGATATATTCTCTCATGCCAGTACATATACGATATACTTTTCCAAGCATTTACTGATATTCAAATCTGTGATATAAGAAACGTTGTGATATGTGGTACATTCTATGTGATATCATCTTGATAATTCATGCTTATTATAAAACTGTGATTATTGTAACTAATATATATATATGTATTTTTAGCCTGAAATAAAATGAAATGAAATAATTAAACCTACTTACTTGTCATAATCCATGATTGTGTTTAACCTGTGAGCAATGGTCAGTACAGTACACCCTCTAAACTCCTCTCTGATTGTCTCCTGTATGAGATCATCCTTTTCCATATCAACCGCTGCCGTTGCCTCGTCAAGAATGAGAATTTTTGTCTTGCGTAGGAGGGTGCGAGCTAAACACACCAGCTGTCTCTGACCCACACTGTTATAATATTAGAAACAGTATGTTAAATAGTTATTAACTAGGAGGGTGCCAGTCTGGTAAAATATCAGAAACAATATGTTAAATAGTTATAAACTAGGAGGGTGCACTGTAAATTTATCAGAAACAATAGGTTAAATAGTTAACTGGGAGTGTGCAAGCCTGTTATAATATTGGAAAAATATATGACCTTGATTATACCGTGACATTGGTTTCACAGACATTCAATTTATTTATTTACAGGACATGCAGCAATCTTGAAGTTTTTATCAAGCATTGAAATTAGCATCTCAATTTATTTATCCAGTATCATTTTGACTTTGAATCTGCTTGCACATAATTAAATAAAAAAATATTTTTTTTGGTTTTTCTCTTTTTCGTATTATACTACCGTAAGTTTAAATATATTAATGGTGCAATATAAGAATATAATCAGAAGGTAATATTATACAAAAACAATTTGCTTTTTACTTTTCTTATAATTAATATTAATGATTGAACAAATGTAAAAACTGACTGAAAAAAATCAAGATTGCTGTGTGTCCCTTTAAAGAATGCAAATATAAATCCATTCTTGTCAAGATACAAGCATTTGGCATGAGACATATGCATTTCTGTGTCAAATCATGCTCACACGCATACATTTTACGTTCCCACGCATTCTAAAAATTTGACCAAAAAGTTGTTTTTTCGTCTTCGACTTTTTAAATAAAATTTAGAATATTTTATACCAAAAGTCAATAAAACTTAGTATAGTTTAACCAGAATTTCCGTATCATTTCCATATATTTAGTGACTTAAATGGATACAACTAAAACATACGATCATATCATGCATATGAACAGTATTACGAGTGTACCTCTAAAATTCTTAAAATTAAACCAGAGATCATCTCAGGCTTCAGGGAGCTTCATCACACAGCCCTATCTCACTCCTGACTTCCATTGGGCCTTGACAGCTATGTAAATCGGATAACACAGTATTTCCAGCCCATTTTCCCAATCTCCCTTCTTGGTCTATCAGACAATGGGAGTTACAAGATCTTGATCATTGAAGAGAAATCACAAATATGGTGCAAACCAAAACAAAATGATCTTAAAAAGTGACATAATGCTTAGACATGTCCGTCCGTCCCTTACCTCAGATTTTGGCCACCCTCACCACACTCGTGTTGCAGCTGATCGGGTAATCCAGACACAAATGTCTTCAAGTGGGCATGCTCCAGTGCACGCCAAATGTTCGCATCTGTGAAGTTGTCAAATGGATCCAGGTTCATCCTTAATGTGCCGGAAAACAGAACTGGGTCCTGGTAAAAGAGAAATATAAAATGTTAACAAAGATTGCATTCTCTTATGTTATTTCACGACAAGAGGCCTAAGGGAACATGTATCGCTCTAATGGATACATGTTTAACTAAAAGGAAAGATGAAGTTTATTATTTATTTATTTATACAAAAGACAGTGCTACAAAATGTAATTTGTACAAGACAATAAAATATTTATTCTTACATCAAAATTGATTTTAATATGAAACTAGCAGTTATAGACAGGACAAGACCATCTTATTTAATCAATGGCAGTAACTGTAACACATGCTCGAGTTATTGTGTAAACAATCTGAATTCCCTTATTCTGACATAATCCAGGGCAGTAACTATAACACATGCTCGAGTTATTGTGTAAACAATCTGAATTCCCTTATTCTGACATAATCCAGGGCAGTAACTATAACACATGCTCGAGTAATTGTGTAAACAATCTGAATTCCCTTATTCTGACATAATCCAGGGCAGTAACTATAACACATGCTCGAGTTATTGTGTAAACAATCTGAATTCCCTTATTCTGACATAATCCAGGGCAGTAACTATAACACATGCTCGAGTTATTGTGTAAACAATCTGAATTCCCTTATTCTGACATAATCCAGGGCAGTAACTATAACACATGCTCGAGTTATTGTGTAAACAATCTGAATTCCCTTATTCTGACATAATCCAGGGCAGTAACTATAACACATGCTCGAGTTATTGTGTAAACAATCTGAATTCCCTTATTCTGACATAATCCAGGGCAGTAACTATAACACATGCTCGAGTTATTGTGTAAACAATCTGAATTCCCTTATTCTGACATAATCCAGGGCAGTAACTATAACACATGCTTGAGTTATTGTGTAAACAATCTGAATTCCCTTATTCTGACATAATCCAGGGCAGTAACTATAACACATGCTTGAGTTATTGCGTAAACAATCTGAATTCCCTTATTCTGACATAATCCAGGGCAGTAACTATAACACATGCTTGAGTTATTGTGTAAACAATCTGAATTCCCTTATTCTGACATAATCCAGGGCAGTAACTATAACACATGCTTGAGTTATTGTGTAAACAATCTGAATTCCCTTATTCTGACATAATCCAGGGCAGTAACTATAACACATGCTTGAGTTATTGTGTAAACAATCTGAATTCCCTTATTCTGACATAATCCAGGGCAGTAACTATAACACATGCTTGAGTTATTGTGTAGACAATCTGAATTCCCTTATTCTGACATAATCCAGGGCAGTAACTATAACACATGCTTGAGTTATTGTGTAAACAATCTGAATTCCCTTATTCTGACATAATCCAGGGCAGTAACTATAACACATGCTTGAGTTATTGTGTAGACAATCTGAATTCCCTTATTCTGACATAATCCAGGGCAGTAACTATAACACATGCTTGAGTTATTGTGTAGACAATCTGAATTCCCTTATTCTGACATAATCCAGGGCAGTAACTATAACACATGCTTGAGTTATTGTGTAAACAATCTGAATTCCCTTATTCTGACATAATCCAGGGCAATAACTATGCCTGATCTGAGATCTGAAACAGTCCTTCAAATTAAATTTGGTGGAAATCAGATGTTGTTTCCTAAGTTATAATGTAAACTTAATTCCCTTAAAGTGAATGTTACCATACAGACAAACAATCATTGTTAAGGGAGATTTCTGAAGAACTTGGTAAATTTAAAGGGTGAAAGAATTATCATAATCGGATGATAAACAAAGATATGATCATTTGAAGGTTCGTTTGAAAAGGATATGGAAGCCACCATTTTGAGTACTATGAAATCAGAGTATGTTCTAAATTACTATATAAGGACTAGTATTTATAAATGTTAATTAACTGATTAATATGGGAAAAATCACAGCCAAGCTATGAAAAATAAGTATACTAAAGTTATAATGCACTATATGGCCAGTAAAGGATTTTCATTCATTTGCTGTGATTTCTTTGCTTTAAATTATATTTACCAATATGCAGAGTGCCAAGTTTCCAAGCTTTCCGACAATTCGGTTTTGAGAAATGAGGAAAAACAAAAACTTCAATCAAAAAATGTAATCAAACTGCGTAGATGGAGACGGAAATCAACAAACTTTAAGCCTGAATTTGCTACCCAATCCGACTAAAAATTATACAAACCTGTGGCAGTATGGTAAGCTTAGACCGTAGATCATGAAGCCCCATGTCTGAGATTCGTTCATTATCAATGATGATGCTTCCACCAGCAGACTCGATCAGACGGAAAAGAGCCACAGTCAAGGATGACTTCCCTGCACCAGTACGCCCCACAATACCAACCTACAATATCAATCATAGTAGATGAATTAAAGATATTCACATCATGTTTTGTTATAAGAGTATATTTACTAGCAAAACCACCGAAGGCGATTAATACACCTGTTATAAGCTATAATCCTCAGAGGAGTTAGGCACACAGGCTTATTTTCACGGAAATTCAAACTTCATGGAGACATAACCATAATAATCAGAAGGGTGTTCCACGGAACACTTGTTTTGCCTGGCGTGTGCTTATTTTAGCCAGTTACGAGGTTAGTTAGGTTACATGTTAAAATGTATGAAAAGGGGCAAAACTCTGCCAAAACAAAAGTCAGTTCTTTTTCTTCTTCTATTATAATGGGGTAAGCTCATAATTGAATATGATAGCCATGCGTGGGTGATAAACACAGATGAAAGACTGCCTGCCTTCCCAGCTACTCAATCCACCAGCAGATGGCAGACTGCCTGCCTTCCCAGCTACTCAATCCACCAGCAGATGGCAGACAACGTGAAGAAAAAAGCAGTGACCTAGTGTATGCTTCAATGTCCCAATACTATGTGAAAAGAGATTATGTCAGTGCAATTAAAAGATAAAAACATCATATATTATTTACGGTAGTTCCATGCAGCAAGTGCTGACTTAAATCCTTCGATTGAGTCAGCACCCGCTGCATGTATAGGTAGGGAGTTCCAGAAGGGTATCGTTCTAAGGAAGAAGGAGAACTTGTAATAGTAAGCAGGTGTACTAGGTCTCTGATAGGCCAGATGATGGCAGTGCCTGGTTGGTCTGATTATGGGTATCATGTATTGAGCTGGATCAATGGCGACATGGTTGTGTACTATTTTGAAGAAGTGTGACAGTCGTATATCCTCTCTCTTCTGTTCCAGCGTGTTCCATCCCAGATTTGTCACGAGGCTGGTCATAGTGTCTGGCGTCTTAGCATATTCATTGCAGACAAAATGTGCTGCTCGCTTCTGGACTGCTTCAAGTTTGTTTATGTCCTTCTGGTGGTACGGGCAGGGCAGGCATATTCTAGGACTAGTTTAACCAGGGACTTGTATGCTTCTGAGAAAACCAAGGGTTTGGCTGGCTTTACTGGTCACTCTATTGATGTGTGGAGACCATGACATGTCTCAGCTGATGTCTACACCCAGGTAGGTTGCTGAATTTACGTTACCAAGTGCTTGGCAATGCAAAGTGTATGTATGTGACCTTGTCCTCTGACCTTCGACCTCTAAGTGTGACCTTTACCTTGAACGGACGTGGCTGGAAGTTGCGCTCTGCACATCGTCTCAATATGGTGAACATTTGTCCCAAGTTATTTTAAAATCCCTCAAGCGGTTCAAGAGATATGGAGAGGACACAACATATTGCATATGACCTTCGCCCTCTAAGTGTGACCTTGACCTTGAACAGACATAACTGGAAGTTGCACTCTGCATGTTGTCTCGATATGGTGAACATTTGTGCCAAGTTATTTCCAAATCCCTCAAGCGGTTCATGAGATATGGAGAGGACACGAAATACAGAGTATATGCCCTTCGACCTCTAAGTGTGACCTTGACCTTGAACGAACACGGCTGGAAGTTATGCTCTGCACGTCGTCTCGATATGGTGAACATTTGTGCCAAATTATTTCAAAATCCCTCAAGCGGTTCAAGAGATATAGAGAGGACACGAAATATAGAGCATATGCCCTTCGACCTCTAAGTGTGATCTTGACCTTGAACGAAAGCGGTTAGAAGTTACGCTCTGCACGTCGTCTCGATATGATGAACATTTGTGCCAAGTTATTTCAAAATCCCTCTAGTGGTTCAAGAGATATGGAAAGGTCACGACTTGTGACGACATCCAAGCTAAAAACAATATGTCTCACCAGTATGGGTAGACATAAATAGCTGCCCCACTCCTCCACCTCTTCCCACCCATTACTACAAAGCAGGGTACAATAATCTGGTGTGCATGTCAACATAATATAGCTAACTTTACTTCATGTTCTTAGGATATATCAAACATTTATCTGAATATAGATAGTGAAATCTGTAGGACATATGCACATAAAATATACACAAAAAATGGGCATAACTCCTTAAAAAAAGTCCTCATTCTCTTGAACATCAGAACAATATGAACCTCTCCACTTCATCATCTTATCATCTACCAACTGTCATGATGATCAGATGAAAACTGTAGGAGCTAGCCGGATAAGATCTTCGCATTTAACTAACACAGAAAGAGACATAACTTCTTATATCCAAGATCAGACAAGGGTAACACTATATTATGCTCCCTGGGCTCTCGTTGTCAGGAAATAAAGTTGTGGATTCAAGTTATGTGATATGAAACAAGAGGCATCACCTGATGGTGCAGACACTCGTTTGTTATCTTCCATGAAATGAAATTAACCAATATTACTTACGCGTTCACCACCAATAACATCACATGATATTCCCTTTAGCACTAGGTCGAGACCTTCTCTGTATCTGCATGAGGGGGGCATAATAACCAGTATTACTTACCCGTTCACCACCAATGATATCACATGATATTCCCTTCAGCACGAGGGGGGCATAATAACCAATATTACTTACCCGTTCACCACCAATGATATCACATGATATTCCTTTCAGCACGAGGGGGCCATAATAACCAATATTACTTACCCGTTTACCACCAATGATATCACGATATTCCCTTCAGCACGAGGGGGCCATAATAACCAATATTACTTACCCGTTCACCACCAATTATATCACATGATATTCCCTTCAGAACGAGGGGGGCATAATAACCAGTATTACATACCCGTTCACCACCAATGATATCACATGATATTCCCCTCAGCACGAGGTCGAGACCGTCTCTGTATCTGCAGGAGGGGGCATAATAACCAATATTACTTACCCGTTCACCACCAATGATATCACATGATATTCCCCTTAGCACGAGGTCGAGACCGTCTCTGTATCTGCAGGAGTAGTTGTTGAAGCGGACATTACCGTTCTGTGGCCAGTCTGCGGGCGGTCTATGGAATGGCAGTACCCATTGTGCCTGGTAGAGGTGTTAAAAACATTTTTAACAAATAAAGATCCCCATAATTTATCTTCAGAATGTAACATGCTATACTATACTATATTTACTACATGAATGTATAAATATATACATCAATATCAGTAATCTGTTTGTTTTTTCATCTATTTTTTAAATCATTTTAAATCGTAAGAGTTGCATTCCTGGGCCCGGTTTTAGGAAACAAATTACAACACTTATGATCGTAAATTAATATCTTAAATGCTTTACTTTGATTAACAATTCACAAATGAACGCGATTTTATTTCATTTTCTTATGCATTTGATATTTCTTCACATAATGCACACATAATTGTCTACTTTGAATGCTTTGGTGCAAAAATGTGTCCAGTTTTAAAATTTGGGACTTAATTTGAGATGTTTAATAAAACGGGGCCCTGATTAGTAAACTTATTTAAAATGTAAAAACGTTTTTGTCTGTCTTTAAATTTTGTGTTTTTTTCTTCATTTTTCACAAACATAAGGTCAATGACCATGAAGTGCACTACTGATAGGTTTTTGTTAGCTAGATCAGCCATGGTCATTTTTTTTAATGTTACTTGATTTAGGTTATATAATACATTAAAAACCAAATAGGCATTTGCATTTTACCCGTAACCAAAGTCAAATTCCACCCTAAATAATCAAGGGAAAATTTAATAATTATTACAATTGATTTTATCTTAAAAGCTTTATGTAATATTTAAAAGAACAAGAGGACCTGTATTGCTCTACAGGCCACATGGTGTCCCAGGTAATATATCTCATTGACAAATTAAAGTTCTGGCTCATTCGACAACTTTGGTGAAATCAAGCGCGAACAAAGCTACCAGGCTCTTAACATTTTTGAAAACTTTACTGAGCTTTTAATCTTTTATTGAAAATTATATTATAAACAAATATGGCAAAGATCAGGGACCCTTTTATGAAACAACTTACGACAATTTTGGGCTAAGTTAATTTCTTAAATTGTTTACTTTGATTTACAATTCATAAATGAACGCAATTTTATTTCATTTTCTTATACATTTGATATTTCCGAACATAATGCACACATACTTGTCTACATTGAATGCTTAGGTGCAAATATGTGATCAGTTTTAAAATTTGAGACTTTCATGATGGGGATTTCTTTATTTACATCGTGCTGTTTCATTGGGTTGACAGTAGGGTAAGTGTGAGGTTTGGTACACCCTAGAACCTGGTTTAAACCCCCAGCGGCCTTTTTTGACGCTGACCCTTCCAAGACGGTAGCCCTATTGTTAACCCTTTTGTGTTTGTGATGTCTTATTTGGCCTTTTATTCATCTTTAAATTTGTTCTTTGCTTCTGTGTGTTTGTGGTTGATTGGCGTCCTTGAATGCTGCTTTTCCTGTTCGATTTTTATATCTATATTATCGTAAGATGTTTAAAAAAATGGGCCCCAGATGGACAAATGAAGGAACTAGAGTGTTAACTAACATTTTTAAGTAATTCAAGGGCCATAACTCTGCTATATCTTGGGGGAGGGGGTGGGTGTGGGTGGGTGTGGGCGATAGGGATGGATGAGAGTCAGATCAAATATGGTTGTTTTTCAAACATGTCCAATCTTTTATTGATATTAACACATTCTGAACAAGTTTGTTAAAGTTTAAGACATCAAAAGCAACATTCCTGTCAAGTAACATAAAAATACATCAGGTAGTTTTAGAGGAGAAGTTGCTGACAGACTGATGACGGACGATGCACCATGACATTAACTCTGCTGGTCCCGGATCAGTAGAGCTAAAAATGTATCCGCCACTTACGTAGTGACTTGTTTCAAATGATTGGGCGACTCCAACTGCTGCCCCATGTGCCCATTCATTACTGCGTTCAACTAGGACAATTATTTATTATTATCCGATTTCAAGAAGAAGGGTTGTGATGGGCAGCTTTTTGTGCACATGTATCTTGTGAGGGGCGGCTTTTTTGTGCACATATATCTTGTGATGGGTAGCTTTTTGTGCACATATATCTAATGATGGACAGCTTTTTGCACACATGTATCTTGCGATGGGCAGCTTTTTGTGCACATGTATCTTGCAATGGGCAACTTTTTTTGTGATGAGCAGTTTTTTGTGCACATATATCTTGCAATGGACAGCTTTTTGAGCACATGTATCTTGTGATGGGCAGCTTTTTGTGCACACGTATCTTGCGATGGGAAGTTTTTTGTGCACATATATCGTGTGATGGGCAGCTTTTTGTGCACAGGTATCTTGTGTTGGGCAGCTTTTGTGCACATGTATCTTGTGATGGGCTGCTTTTTGTGCACATAAATCTTGAGATGGGCAGCTTTTTGTGCAGATGTATCTTGTGATGGGCAGCTTTTTATCATATTTATTGTGTGATCGGCAGCTTTTTGTGCACATGTATCTTGTGATGGGCAACTTTTTGTGCAGATGTATCTTGAGATGGGCAGCTTTTTGTGCACATGTATATTGCAATGGGCAGCTTTTTGTGGGGATGTATATTTTTTTGTTAATGTGTTTAAATATAGGAGGAGGATTATTGTGCATCTTGATGCATTTTGAATGGATGGTTTATTATGCATGTGTACTTCAGATGATATGGGCAAGTTTATTATGCACATGTAATGTATAGGGATAGGGATATAGGGGATGTGGGTGGGGTGGGGGTTATTGAGCACATGTGTTTGAGATGGGTGAGGCATTTTATTATGCACATATTTATTGGATGTGTATGTGTGTATGTGCGGGAGGGTGGGGGTGTTATTGGTTGGTGGGGACATGTTTATTATGCATATGTATGTATATGGGATGGGAGGGGGGAGGGGTTATTGTGCATATGTATGTATATGGGACGGGAGGGTGGGGGTTATTGTGCATATGCATGTATATGGGATGGGAGGGTGGGGGTTATTGTGCATATGTATGTATATGGGACGGGAGGGTGGGAGTTATTGTGCATATGCATGTATATGGGATGGGAGGGTGGGGGTTATTGTGCATATGCATGTATATGGGACGGGACGGTGGGGGTTATTGTGCATATGTATGTATATGGGACGGGACGGTGGCGGTTATTGTGCATATGTATGTATATGGGACGGGAGGGTGGGGGTTATTGTGCATATGGGTGGGGGTTATTGTGCATATGTATGTATATGGGACGGGAGGGTGGGGGTTATTGTGCATATGTATGTATATGGGACGGGAGAGGGTGTGTTTGGGTGTTATTATGGATATGTATGTATATGGGACGGGAGGGGGGAGGGGTTATTGTGCATATGTATCTTTTGATGGGCAGCTTTTTGTGCACATGTATCTTGTGATGGGAAGTTTTTTGTGCACATATATCTTGCGATGGGCAGCTTTTTGTGCACATGACTGTATCTTGTGTTGGACAGCTTTTGTGCACATGTATCTTGTGATGGGCAGCTTTTTGTGCACATATATCTTGAGATGGGCAGCTTTTTGTGCACATGTATCTTCTGATGGGCAGCTTTTAATAATATTTATCGTGTGATCGGCAGTTTTTTTGTGCACATGTATCTTGTGATGGGCAGCTTTATGTGCAGATGTAACTTGAGATGGGCAGCTTTTTGTACACATGTATATTGCAATGGGCAGCTTTTTGTGGGGATGTATATTGTTTTGTTAATGTGTTTAAATATAGGAGGAGGATTATTGTGCATCTTGATGCATTTTGAATGGATGGTTTATTATGCATGTGTACTTCAGATATTATGCACATGTAATGTATAGGGATAGGGATATAGGGGATGTGGGTGGGATGGGGGTTATTGAGCTCATGTGTTTGAGATGGGTGAGGCATTTTATTATGCACATATTTATTGGATGTGTATGTGTGTATGTGCGGGAGGGTGGGGGTGTTATGGGTTGGTGGGTCATGTTTATTATGCATATGTATGTATATGGGATGGGAGTGGGAGAGGTTATTGTGCATATGTATGTATATGGGACAGGAGTGTGGGGGTTATTGTGCATATGTATGTATATGGGACAGGAGGGGGAGGGGTTATTGTGCATATGCATGTGTATGGGACGGGAGGGTGGGGGTTATTGTGCATATGTATGTATATGGGACGGGAGGGTGGGGGTTATTGTGCATATGTATGTATATGGGACGGGAGGGTGGGGGTTATTGTGCATATGTATGTTTATGGGATGGGAGGGTGGGGGTTATTGTGCATATGTATGTATATGGGACGGGAGGGTGGGGGTTATTGTGCATATGTATGTATATGGGACGGGAGGGTGGGGGTTATTGCGCATATGTATGTATATGGGACGGGAGGGTGGGGGTTATTGTGCATATGTATGTATATGGGACGGGAGGGTGGGGGTTATTGTGCATATGTATGTTTATGGGATGGGAGGGTGGGGGTTATTGTGCATATGTATGTATATGGGATGGAAGGGTGGGGGTTATTGTGCATATGTATGTATATGGGACTGGAGGGTGGGGGTTATTGTGCGTATGTATGTATATGGGACGGGAGGGTGGGGGTTATTGTGCGTATGTATGTATATGGGATGGAAGGGTGGGGGTTATTGTGCATATGCATGTATATGGGTCGGGAGGGTGGGGGTTATTGTGCGTATGTATGTATATGGGATGGGAGGGTGGGGGTTATTGTGCATATGTATGTATATGGGACGGGAGGGTGGGGGTTATTGTGCATATGCATGTATACGGGACTGGAGGGTGGGGGTTATTGTGCATATGTATGTATATGGGACGGGAGGGTGGGGGTTATTGTGCATATGTATGTATATGGGAAGGGAGGGTGGGGGTTATTGTGCATATGTATGTATATGGGACGGGAGGGTGGGGGTTATTGTGCATATGTATGTTTATGGGACGGGAGGGTGGGGGTTATTGTGCATATGTATGTATATGGGACGGGAGGGGGTGTGTTTGGTTGTTATTATGGATATGTATTTATATGGGACGGGAGGGGGGGAGGGGTTATTGTGCATATGTATCTTTTGATGGGCAGCTTTTTGTGCACATGTATCTTGTGATGGGAAGTTTTTTGTGCACATATATCTTGTGATGGGCAGCTTTTTGGGCACATGTATCTTGAGTTGGGCAGCTTTTGTGCACATGCATCTTGTGATGGGCAGCTTTTTATGCACATGTATCTTGAGATGGGCAGCTTTTTGTGCACATGTATCTTGTGATGGACAGCTTTTTATAATATTTATTGTGTGATCTGCAGTTTTTTGTGCACATGTATCTTGAGATGGGCAGCTTTTTGTACACATGTATATTGCAATGGGCAGCTTTTTGTGGGGATGTATATTGTTTTGTTAATGTGTTTAAATATAGAAGGAGGATTATTGTGCATCTTGATGCATTTTGAATGGATGGTTTATTATGCATGTGTACTTCAGATGATATGGGCATGTTTATTATGCACATGTAATGTATAGGGATAGGGATATATGGGATGTGGGTGGGGATGGGGTGGGTGTTATTGAGCTCATGTGTTTGAGATGGGCGAGGCATTTTATTATGCACATATTTATTGGATGTGTATGTGCTGGATGGTGGGGTATTATGGGTTGGTGGGTCATGTTTATTTTGCATATGTATGTATATGGGATGGGAGTAGGAGAGGTTATTGTGCATATGTATGTATATGGGACGGGAGTGTGGGAGTTATTGTGCATATGTATGTATATGGGACAGGAGGGGGAGGGGTTATTGTGCATATGCATGTATATGGGACGGGAGGGTGGGGGTTATTGTGCATATGTATGTATATGGGACGGGAGGGGGAGGGGTTATTGTGCATATGCATGTATATGGGGCGGGAGGGTGGGGGTTATTGTGCATATGTATGTATATGGGACAGGAGGGGGAGGGGTTATTGTGCATATGCATGTATATGGGGCGGGAGGGTGGGGGTTATTGTGCATATGTATGTATATGGGACAGGAGGGGGAGGGGTTATTGTGCATATGCATGTATATGGGGCGGGGAGGGTGGGGGTTATTGTGCATATGCATGTATATGGGATGGGAGGGTGGGGGTTATTGTGCATATGCATGTATATGGGATGGGAGGGCAGGGCTAATTGTGCATATGTATGTATATGGGACGGGAGGGTGGGGGTTATTGTGCACATGTATGTATATGGGACGGGAGGGTGGGGGTTATTGTGCATATGCATGTATATGGGACGGGAGGGCAGGGGTTATTGTGCATATGTATGTATATGGGACGGGAGGGTGGGGGTTATTGTGCATATGTATGTATATGGGACGGGAGGGTGGGGTTATTGTGCATATGTATGTATATGGGACGGGAGGGTGGGGGTTATTGTGCAGATGTATGTATATGGGACGGGAGGGTGCGGGTTATTGTGCATATGTATGTATATGGGACGGGAGGGGGGAGGGGTTATTGTGCATATGTATGTATATGGGACGGGTGGGTGGGGGTTATTGTGCATATGTATGTATATGGGACGGGAGGGCAGGGGTTATTGTGTTTATGTATGTTTATGGGACGGGAGGGTGGGGGTTATTGTGCATATGCATGTATATGGGATGGGAGGGTTGGGTTATTGTGCACATGTATGTATATGGGACGGGAGGGTGCGGGTTATTGTGCATATGTATGTATATGGGATGGGAGGGTGGGGGTTATTGTGCATATGTATGTATATGGGACGGGAGGGTGCGGGTTATTGTGCATATGTATGTATATGGGATGGGAGGGTGGGGGTTATTGTGCATATGTATGTATATGGGACTGGAGGGTGCGGGTTATTGTACATATGTATGTATATGGGACGGAAGGGGGGAGGGGTTATTGTGCATATGTATGTATATGGGACGGGAGGGTGGGGGTTATTGTGCATATGTATGTATATGGGACGGGAGGGTGGGGGTTATTGTGCATATGCATGTATATGGGACGGGTGGGTGGGGGTTATTGTGCATATGCATGTATATGGGACTGGAGGGTGCGGGTTATTGTGCATATGTATGTATATGGGACGGGAGGGTGGGGGTTATTGTGCATATGTATGTATATGGGACGGGAGGGCAGGGGTTATTGTGTTTATGTATGTTTATGGGACGGGAGGGTGGGGGTTATTGTGCATATGCATGTATATGGGACGGGTGGGTGGGGGTTATTGTGCATATGTATGTATATGGGACTGGAGGGTGCGGGTTATTGTACATATGTATGTATATGGGACGGGAGGGGGGAGGGGTTATTGTGCATATGTATGTATATGGGACGGGAGGGTGGGGGTTATTGTGCATATGTATGTATATGGACGGGAGAGCAGGGGTTATTGTGTTTATGTATGTTTATGGGACGGGAGGGTGGGGGTTATTGTGCATATGCATGTATATGGGATGGGAGGGTTGAGTTATTGTGCACATGTATGTATATGGGACGGGAGGGTGGGGGTTATTGTGCATATGCATGTATATGGGACGGGTGGGTGGGGGTTATTGTGCATATGTATGTATATGGACGGGAGAGCAGGGGTTATTGTGTTTATGTATGTTTATGGGACGGGAGGGTGGGGGTTATTGTGCATATGCATGTATATGGGATGGGAGGGTTGAGTTATTGTGCACATGTATGTGTATGGGACGGGAGGGTGCGGGTTATTGTTCATATGTATGTATATGGGATGGGAGGGTGGGGGTTATTGTGCATATGTATGTATATGGGACGGGAGGGGGGAGGGGTTATTGTGCATATGTATGTATATGGGACGGGTGGGTGGGGGTTATTGTGCATATGTATGTATATGGGACGGGAGGGTGGGGGTTATTGTGCATATGTATGTATATGGGACGGGAGGGTGGGGGTTATTGTGCATATGTATGTATATGGGACGGGAGGGTGGGGGTTATTGTGCATATGTATGTATATGGGATGGGAGGGTGGGGGTTATTGTGCATATGTATGTATATGGGACGGGAGGGTGGGGGTTATTGTGCATATGTATGTATATGGGACGGGAGGGTGGGGGTTATTGTGCATATGTATGTATATGGGACGGGAGGGTGGGGGTTATTGTGCACATGTATGTATATGGGATGGGAGGGTGGGGGTTATTGTGCATATGCATGTATATGGGACGGGTGGGTGGGGGTTATTGTGCATATGTATGTATATGGGATGGGAGGGCAGGGGTTATTGTGCATATGTATGTATATGGGACTGGAGGGTGGGGGTTATTGTGCACATGTATGTATATGGGACTGGAGGGTGCGGGTTATTGTGCATATGTATGTATATGGGATGGGAGGGCAGGGGTTATTGTGCATATGTATGTATATGGGACGGGAGGGTGGGGGTTATTGTGCATATGTATGTATATGGGACAGGAGGGTGGGGGTTATTGTGCATATGCATGTATATGGGATGGGAGGGTGGGGTTATTGTGCATATGTATGTATATGGGACGGGAGGGTGGGGGTTATTGTGCAGATGTATGTATATGGGACGGGAGGGTGCGGGTTATTGTGCATATGTATGTATATGGGACGGGAGGGTGGGGGTTATTGTGCATATGTATGTATATGGGACGGGAGGGTGGGGGTTATTGTGCATATGTATGTATATGGGACGGGAGGGTGGGGGTTATTGTGCAGATGTATGTATATGGGACGGGAGGGTGCGGGTTATTGTGCATATGTATGTATATGGGACGGGAGGGGGGAGGGGTTATTGTGCATATGTATGTATATGGGACGGGTGGGTGGGGGTTATTGTGCATATGTATGTATATGGGACGGGAGGGTGGGGGTTATTGTGCATATGTATGTATATGGGACAGGAGGGGGGAGGGGTTATTGTGCATATGTATGTATATGGGACGGGTGGGTGGGGGTTATTGTGCATATGTATGTATATGGGACGGGAGGGTGGGGGTTATTGTGCATATGTATGTATATGGGACGGGAGGGTGGGGGTTATTGTGCACATGTATGTATATGGGACGGGAGGGTGGGGGTTATTGTGCATATGCATGTATATGGGACGGGAGGGTGGGGGTTATTGTGCATATGTATGTATATGGGACGGGAGGGTGGGGGTTATTGTGCATATGTATGTATATGGGATGGGAGGGTGGGGGTTATTGTGCATATGTATGTATATGGGACGGGAGGGTGGGGGTTATTGTGCAGATGTATGTATATGGGATGGGAGGGTGGGGGTTATTGTGCATATGTATGTATATGGGACGGGAGGGTGGGGGTTATTGTGCAGATGTATGTATATGGGACGGGAGGGTGGGGGTTATTGTGCATATGTATATATATGGGATGGGAGGGTGGGGGTTATTGTGCATATGTATGTATATGGGACTGGAGGGTGCGGGTTATTGTGCACATGTATGTATATGGGACGGGAGGGTGGGGGTTATTGTGCATATGCATGTATACGGGACGGGTGGGTGGGGGTTATTGTGCATATGTATGTATATGGGACGGGAGGGCAGGGGTTATTGTGTTTATGTATGTTTATGGGACGGGAGGGTGGGGGTTATTGTGCATATGCATGTATATGGGATGGGAGGGTTGGGTTATTGTGCACATGTATGTATATGGGACGGGATGGTGCGGGTTATTGTGCATATGTATGTATATGGGATGGGAGGGTGGGGGTTATTGTGCATATGTATGTATATGGGACTGGAGGGTGCGGGTTATTGTGCATATGTATGTATATGGGACGGGAGGGGGGAGGGGTTATTGTGCATATGTATGTATATGGGACGGGAGGGTGGGGGTTATTGTGCATATGTATGTATATGGGACGGGAGGGTGGGGGTTATTGTGCACATGTATGTATATGGGACGGGAGGGTGGGGGTTATTGTGCATATGCATGTATATGGGATGGGAGGGTTGGGTTATTGTGCACATGTATGTATATGGGACGGGAGGGTGCGGGTTATTGTTCATATGTATGTATATGGGATGGGAGGGTGGGGGTTATTGTGCATATGTATGTATATGGGACTGGAGGGTGCGGGTTATTGTGCATATGTATGTATATGGGACGGGAGGGGGGAGGGGTTATTGTGCATATGTATGTATATGGGACGGGTGGGTGGGGGTTATTGTGCATATGTATGTATATGGGACGGGAGGGTGGGGGTTATTGTGCATATGTATGTATATGGGATAGGAGGGGGAGGGGTTATTGTGCATATGTATGTATATGGGACGGGAGGGTGGGGGTTATTGTGCATATGCATGTATATGGGACGGGTGGGTGGGTGTTATTGTGCGTATGTATGTATATGGGACGGGAGGGTGGGGGTTATTGTGCATATGTATGTATTTGGGACGGGAGGGTGGGGGTTATTGTGCATATGTATGTATATGGGACGGGAGGGTGGGGGTTATTGTGCACATGTATGTATATGGGACGGGAGGGTGGGGGTTATTGTGCATATGCATGTATATGGGACGGGTGGGTGGGTGTTATTGTGCGTATGTATGTATATGGGACGGGAGGGCAGGGGTTATTGTGTATATGTATGTTTATGGGACGGAAGGGTGGGGGTTATTGTGCATATGCATGTATATGGGATGGGTGGGTGGGTGTTATTGTGCGTATGTATGTATATGGGACGGGAGGGCAGGGGTTATTGTGTATATGTATGTATATGGACGGGAGGGTGCGGGTTATTGTGCATATGTATGTATATGGGATGGGAGGGTGGGGGTTATTGTGCATATGTATGTATATGGGACTGGAGGGTGCGGGTTATTGTGCATATGTATGTATATGGGATGGGAGGGTGGGGGTTATTGTGCATATGTATGTATATGGGACTGGAGGGTGCGGGTTATTGTGCATATGTATGTATATGGGATGGGAGGGTGGGGGTTATTGTGCATATGTATGTATATGGGACTGGAGGGTGCGGGTTATTGTGCATATGTATGTATATGGGATGGGAGGGTGCGGGTTATTGTGCATATGTATGTATATGGGACGGGAGGGGGGAGGGGTTATTGTGCACATGTATGTATATGGGACAGGAGGGGGAGGGGTTATTGTGCATATGTATGTATATGGGATGGGAGGGTGGGGTTATTGTGCACATGTATGTGTATGGGACGGGAGGGTGCGGGTTATTGTGCATATGTATGTATATGGGACGGGAGGGTGGGGGTTATTGTGCATATGTATGTATATGGGACGGGAGGGGGTGTGTTTGGGTGTTATTATGGATATGTATGTATATGGAACGGGAGGGGGGAGGGGTTATTGTGCATATGTATCTTTTGATGGGCAGCTTTTTGTGCACATGTATCTTGTGATGGGAAGTTTTTTGTGCACATATATCTTGTGATGGGCAGCTTTTTGTGCACATGTATCTTGTGTTGGGCAGCGTTTTGTGCACATGTATCTTGAGATGGGCAGCTTTTTGTGCACATGTATCTTGTGATGGGCAGCTTTTTATAATATTTATCGTGTGAACGGCAATTTTTTGTGCACATGTATCTTGTGATGGGCAGCTTTTTGTGCAGATGTATCTTGAGATGGGCAACTTTTGTACACATGTATATTGCAATGGGCAGCTTTTTGTGGGATGTATATTGTTTTGTTAATGTGTTTAAATATAGGAGGAGGATTATTGTGCATCTTGATGCATTTTGAACGGATGGTTTATTATGCATGTGTACTTCAGATGATATGGGCATGTTTATTATGCACATGTAATGTATAGGGATAGGGATATAGGGGATGTGGGTGGGGTGGGGGTTATTGAGCACATGTGTTTGAGATGGGTGAGGCATTTTATTATGCACATATTTATTGGATGTGTATGTGTGTATGTGCGGGAGGGTGGAGGTGTTATGGGTTGGTGGGGACATGTGTATGTATATGGGATGGGAGGGGGATGGGGTTATTGTGCATATGTATGTATATGGGACAGGAGTGGGGAGGGGTTATTGTGCATATGCATGTATATGGGACGGGAGGGTGGGGGGTTATTGTGCATATGTATGTATATGGGACAGGAGTGGGGAGGGGTTATTGTGCATATGTATGTATATGGGATGGGAGGGTGGGGGTTATTGTGCACATGTATGTATATGGGACAGGAGTGGGGAGGGGTTATTGTGCATATGCATGTATATGGGACGGGAGGGTGGGGGTTATTGTGCATATGTATGTATATGGGACGGGAGGGTGGGGGTTATTGTGCATATGTATGTATATGGGACAGGAGGGTGGGGGTTATTGTGCATATGTATGTTTATGGGAGGGGAGGGTGGGGGTTATTGTGCATATGTATGTTTATGGGACGGGAGGGTGGGGGTTATTGTGCATATGTATGTATATGGGACAAGAGGGTGGGGGTTATTGTGCATATGTATGTATATGGGACGGGAGGGTGGGGGTTATTGTGCATATGTATGTTTATGGGATGGGAGGGTGGGGGTTATTGTGCATATGTATGTATATGGGATGGAAGGGTGGGGGTTATTGTGCATATGTATGTATATGGGTCGGGAGGGTGGGGGTTATTGTGCGTATGTATGTATATGGGATGGGAGGGTGGGGGTTATTGTGCATATGTATGTATATGGGACGGGAGGGTGGGGGTTATTGTGCATATGTATGTTTATGGGATGGGAGGGTGGGGGTTATTGTGCATATGTATGTATATGGGACGGGAGGGTGGGGGTTATTGTGCATATGTATGTATATGGGACGGGAGGGTGGGGGTTATTGTGCATATGTATGTATATGGGACTGGAGGGTGCGGGTTATTGTGCATATGTATGTATATGGGACGGGAGGGTGGGGGTTATTGTGCATATGTATGTATATGGGAAGGGAGGGTGGGGGTTATTGTGCATATGTATGTATATGGGACGGGAGGGTGGGGGTTATTGTGCATATGTATGTTTATGGGACGGGAGGGTGGGGGTTATTGTGCATATGTATGTATATGGGACGGGAGGGGGTGTGTTTGGTTGTTATTATGGATATGTATTTATATGGGACGGGAGGGGGGAGGGGTTATTGTGCATATGTATCTTTTGATGGGCAGCTTTTTGTGCACATGTATCTTGTGATGGGAAGTTTTTTGTGCACATATATCTTGTGATGGGCAGCTTTTTGGGCACATGTATCTTGAGTTGGGCAGCTTTTGTGCACATGCATCTTGTGATGGGCAGCTTTTTATGCACATGTATCTTGAGATGGGCAGCTTTTTGTGCACATGTATCTTGTGATGGACAGCTTTTTATAATATTTATTGTGTGATCTGCAGTTTTTTGTGCACATGTATCTTGAGATGGGCAGCTTTTTGTACACATGTATATTGCAATGGGCAGCTTTTTGTGGGGATGTATATTGTTTTGTTAATGTGTTTAAATATAGGAGGAGGATTATTGTGCATCTTGATGCATTTTGAATGGATGGTTTATTATGCATGTGTACTTCAGATGATATGGGCATGTTTATTATGCACATGTAATGTATAGGGATAGGGATATATGGGATGTGGGTGGGGATGGGGTGGGTGTTATTGAGCTCATGTGTTTGAGATGGGCGAGGCATTTTATTATGCACATATTTATTGGATGTGTATGTGCTGGATGGTGGGGTATTATGGGTTGGTGGGTCATGTTTATTTTGCATATGTATGTATATGGGATGGGAGTAGGAGAGGTTATTGTGCATATGTATGTATATGGGACGGGAGTGTGGGAGTTATTGTGCATATGTATGTATATGGGACAGGAGGGGGAGGGGTTATTGTGCATATGTATGTATATGGGATGGGAGGGTGGGGGTTATTGTGCATATGTATGTATATGGGATGGGAGGGTGGGAGTTATTGTGCATATGTATGTATATGGGACAGGAGGGGGAGGGGTTATTGTGCATATGCATGTATATGGGACGGGAGGGTGGGGGTTATTGTGCATATGTATGTATATGGGACGGGAGGGGGAGGGGTTATTGTGCATATGCATGTATATGGGGCGGGAGGGTGGGGGTTATTGTGCATATGTATGTATATGGGACAGGAGGGGGAGGGGTTATTGTGCATATGCATGTATATGGGGCGGGAGGGTGGGGGTTATTGTGCATATGTATGTATATGGGACAGGAGGGGGAGGGGTTATTGTGCATATGCATGTATATGGGGCGGGAGGGTGGGGGTTATTGTGCATATGCATGTATATGGGATGGGAGGGTGGGGGTTATTGTGCATATGCATGTATATGGGATGGGAGGGCAGGGCTAATTGTGCATATGTATGTATATGGGACGGGAGGGTGGGGGTTATTGTGCATATGCATGTATATGGGATGGGAGGGCAGGGCTAATTGTGCATATGTATGTATATGGGACGGGAGGGTGGGGGTTATTGTGCATATGTATGTATATGGGACGGGAGGGTGGGGGTTATTGTGCATATGCATGTATATGGGATGGGAGGGCAGGGCTAATTGTGCATATGTATGTATATGGGACGGGAGGGTGGGGGTTATTGTGCATATGTATGTATATGGGATGGGAGGGTGGGGGTTATTGTGCATATGCATGTATATGGGATGGGAGGGCAGGGCTAATTGTGCATATGTATGTATATGGGACGGGAGGGTGGGGGTTATTGTGCATATGTATGTATATGGGACGGGAGGGTGGGGGTTATTGTGCATATGTATGTATATGGGACGGGAGGGTGGGGGTTATTGTGCACATGTATGTATATGGGACGGGAGGGTGGGGGTTATTGTGCATTTGCATGTATATGGGACGGGAGGGCAGGGGTTATTGTGCATATGTGCGGGTTATTGTGCATATGTATGTATATGGGACGGGAGGGTGGGGGTTATTGTGCATATGTATGTATATGGGACGGGAGGGTGGGGTTATTGTGCATATGTATGTATATGGGACGGGAGGGTGGGGGTTATTGTGCAGATGTATGTATATGGGACGGGAGGGTGCGGGTTATTGTGCATATGTATGTATATGGGACGGGAGGGGGGAGGGGTTATTGTGCATATGTATGTATATGGGACGGGTGGGTGGGGGTTATTGTGCATATGTATGTATATGGGACGGGAGGGCAGGGGTTATTGTGTTTATGTATGTTTATGGGACGGGAGGGTGGGGGTTATTGTGCATATGCATGTATATGGGATGGGAGGGTTGGGTTATTGTGCACATGTATGTATATGGGACGGGAGGGTGCGGGTTATTGTGCATATGTATGTATATGGGATGGGAGGGTGGGGGTTATTGTGCATATGTATGTATATGGGACTGGAGGGTGCGGGTTATTGTACATATGTATGTATATGGGACGGGAGGGGGGAGGGGTTATTGTGCATATGTATGTATATGGGACGGGAGGGTGGGGGTTATTGTGCATATGTATGTATATGGGACGGGAGGGTGGGGGTTATTGTGCATATGCATGTATATGGGACGGGTGGGTGGGGGTTATTGTGCATATGCATGTATATGGGACTGGAGGGTGCGGGTTATTGTGCATATGTATGTATATGGGACGGGAGGGTGGGGGTTATTGTGCATATGTATGTATATGGGACGGGAGGGCAGGGGTTATTGTGTTTATGTATGTTTATGGGACGGGAGGGTGGGGGTTATTGTGCATATGCATGTATATGGGACGGGTGGGTGGGGGTTATTGTGCATATGTATGTATATGGGACTGGAGGGTGCGGGTTATTGTACATATGTATGTATATGGGACGGGAGGGGGGAGGGGTTATTGTGCATATGTATGTATATGGGACGGGAGGGTGGGGGTTATTGTGCATATGTATGTATATGGACGGGAGAGCAGGGGTTATTGTGTTTATGTATGTTTATGGGACGGGAGGGTGGGGGTTATTGTGCATATGCATGTATATGGGATGGGAGGGTTGAGTTATTGTGCACATGTATGTATATGGGACGGGAGGGTGGGGGTTATTGTGCATATGCATGTATATGGGACGGGTGGGTGGGGGTTATTGTGCATATGTATGTATATGGACGGGAGAGCAGGGGTTATTGTGTTTGTATGTTTATGGGACGGGAGGGGTGGGGGTTATTGTGCATATGCATGTATATGGGATGGGAGGGTTGAGTTATTGTGCACATGTATGTATATGGGACGGGAGGGTGCGGGTTATTGTTCATATGTATGTATATGGGATGGGAGGGTGGGGGTTATTGTGCATATGTATGTATATGGGACGGGAGGGGGGAGGGGTTATTGTGCATATGTATGTATATGGGACGGGTGGGTGGGGGTTATTGTGCATATGTATGTATATGGGATGGGAGGGCAGGGGTTATTGTGCATATGCATGTATATGGGACTGGAGGGTGGGGGTTATTGTGCACATGTATGTATATGGGACTGGAGGGTGCGGGTTATTGTGCATATGTATGTATATGGGATGGGAGGGCAGGGGTTATTGTGCATATGTATGTATATGGGACGGGAGGGTGGGGGTTATTGTGCATATGCATGTATATGGGGACGGGAGGGTGGGGGTTATTGTGCAGATGTATGTATATGGGACGGGAGGGTGCGGGTTATTGTGCATATGTATGTATATGGGACGGGAGGGTGGGGGTTATTGTGCATATGTATGTATATGGGACGGGAGGGTGGGGGTTATTGTGCATATGTATGTATATGGGACGGGAGGGTGGGGGTTATTGTGCAGATGTATGTATATGGGACGGGAGGGTGCGGGTTATTGTGCATATGTATGTATATGGGACGGGAGGGGGGAGGGGTTATTGTGCATATGTATGTATATGGGACGGGTGGGTGGGGGTTATTGTGCATATGTATGTATATGGGACGGGAGGGTGGGGGTTATTGTGCATATGTATGTATATGGGACAGGAGGGGGGAGGGGTTATTGTGCATATGTATGTATATGGGACGGGTGGGTGGGGGTTATTGTGCATATGTATGTATATGGGACGGGAGGGTGGGGGTTATTGTGCATATGTATGTATATGGGACGGGAGGGTGGGGGTTATTGTGCACATGTATGTATATGGGACGGGAGGGTGGGGGTTATTGTGCATATGCATGTATATGGGACGGGAGGGTGGGGGTTATTGTGCATATGTATGTATATGGGATGGGAGGGTGGGGGTTATTGTGCATATGTATGTATATGGGACTGGAGGGTGCGGGTTATTGTGCACATGTATGTATATGGGACGGGAGGGTGGGGGTTATTGTGCATATGCATGTATACGGGACGGGTGGGTGGGGGTTATTGTGCATATGTATGTATATGGGACGGGAGGGCAGGGGTTATTGTGTTTATGTATGTTTATGGGACGGGAGGGTGGGGGTTATTGTGCATATGCATGTATATGGGATGGGAGGGTTGGGTTATTGTGCACATGTATGTATATGGGACGGGATGGTGCGGGTTATTGTGCATATGTATGTATATGGGATGGGAGGGTGGGGGTTATTGTGCATATGTATGTATATGGGACTGGAGGGTGCGGGTTATTGTGCATATGTATGTA
Organism: Cyrtodaria siliqua; assembly: GCA_037043455.1. NCBI lineage: Eukaryota > Metazoa > Mollusca > Bivalvia > Adapedonta > Hiatellidae > Cyrtodaria > Cyrtodaria siliqua. The sequence goes on from JAWPHD010013234.1 coordinate 34,013, forward strand.
TATGGGACGGGAGGGGGGAGGGGTTATTGTGCATATGTATGTATATGGGACGGGAGGGTGGGGGTTATTGTGCATATGTATGTATATGGGACGGGAGGGTGGGGGTTATTGTGCACATGTATGTATATGGGACGGGAGGGTGGGGGGTTATTGTGCATATGCATGTATATGGGATGGGAGGGTTGGGTTATTGTGCACATGTATGTATATGGGACAGGAGGGTGCGGGTTATTGTGCATATGTATGTATATGGGACGGGAGGGGGGAGGGGTTATTGTGCATATGTATGTATATGGGACGGGTGGGTGGGGGTTATTGTGCATATGTATGTATATGGGACGGGAGGGTGGGGGTTATTGTGCATATGTATGTATATGGGATAGGAGGGGGAGGGGTTATTGTGCATATGTATGTATATGGGACGGGAGGGTGGGGTTATTGTGCATATGCATGTATATGGGACGGGTGGGTGGGTGTTATTGTGCGTATGTATGTATATGGGACGGGAGGGTGGGGGTTATTGTGCATATGTATGTATTTGGGACGGGAGGGTGGGGGTTATTGTGCATATGTATGTATATGGGACGGGAGGGTGGGGGTTATTGTGCACATGTATGTATATGGGACGGGAGGGTGGGGGTTATTGTGCATATGCATGTATATGGGACGGGTGGGGTGGGTGTTATTGTGCGTATTTATAGGTTATTTAACATGGTTCTGTACAATACGGAGATATATTTGGACGAGTACACAGCTGGAAAAGTCATATTGGACGAGCCGTTAGGCGAGTCCAATATGATTTTTTCCAGCTGTGTACGAGTCCAAATATATCCCGTATTGTACAGAACCATGTTAAGTAACCTTTTTATTCTATACCTTTATTTTAACCAATCATTTATAATTCGAATATAACTTTCGTTTGTTTCATGCTTTCAAGCAAGTCGCTATGAACATCGAAAGCACAATTGCATGTAGGTCTATGTATTTTATATATTGTGTTCGACATGGCTTACTCTCAAGCTTTATTTGCTTGAAAGAATGCCCATTTCTCCGTTGTCAACAGTGATTAAATACTACCGAAGGTCAGTTTCAAACAATGATATATTATGCTAGTTTTTTGTGTTTTTTTTTTGTTATAAAGGAAAATTAAATAAAAATATGTGCAATAGATAGGTTTTCATTACTTGACAACAATTTATGGTTAGGTAATGACAGAAGCCTGTCGGTTCTGATTTTTATTCGGACCTTTTCACGCGTTTCGGTCTTTATCATAGGTTTAACATGGAACCTGTGAAGCGTACAATACGAACAAAATACGGGATATTTTGTACGCGCGTGCGTCCCGATACGGAAATATATTGTACGGTCACATGACTCGAAAGAGCGTCTACGATTGGATGTATAAATTAGGTATAGAATAAGTATGTATATGGGACGGGAGGGCAGGGGTTATTGTGTATATGTATGTTTATGGGACGGAAGGGTGGGGGTTATTGTGCATATGCATGTATATGGGATGGGTGGGTGGGTGTTATTGTGCGTATGTATGTATATGGGACGGGAGGGCAGGGGTTATTGTGTATATGTATGTATATGGGACGGGAGGGTGCGGGTTATTGTGCATATGTATGTATATGGGATGGGAGGGTGGGGGTTATTGTGCATATGTATGTATATGGGACTGGAGGGTGCGGGTTATTGTGCATATGTATGTATATGGGATGGGAGGGTGGGGGTTATTGTGCATATGTATGTATATGGGACTGGAGGGTGCGGGTTATTGTGCATATGTATGTATATGGGATGGGAGGGTGGGGGTTATTGTGCATATGTATGTATATGGGACTGGAGGGTGCGGGTTATTGTGCATATGTATGTATATGGGATGGGAGGGTGCGGGTTATTGTGCATATGTATGTATATGGGACGGGAGGGGGGAGGGGTTATTGTGCATATGCATGTATATGGGATGGGAGGGTGGGGTTATTGTGCACATGTATGTGTATGGGACGGGAGGGTGCGGGTTATTGTGCATATGTATGTATATGGGACGGGAGGGGGTGTGTTTGGGTGTTATTATGGATATGTATGTATATGGAACGGGAGGGGGGAGGGGTTATTGTGCATATGTATCTTTTGATGGGCAGCTTTTTGTGCACATGTATCTTGTGATGGGAAGTTTTTTGTGCACATTTATCTTGTGATGGGCAGCTTTTTGTGCACATGTATCTTGTGTTGGGCAGCGTTTTGTGCACATGTATCTTGAGATGGGCAGCTTTTTGTGCACATGTATCTTGTGATGGGCAGCTTTTTATAATATTTATCGTGTGAACGGCAATTTTTTGTGCACATGTATCTTGTGATGGGCAGCTTTTTGTGCAGATGTATCTTGAGATGGGCAACTTTTGTACACATGTATATTGCAATGGGCAGCTTTTTGTGGGGATGTATATTGTTTTGTTAATGTGTTTAAATATAGGAGGAGGATTATTGTGCATCTTGATGCATTTTGAACGGATGGTTTATTATGCATGTGTACTTCAGATGATATGGGCATGTTTATTATGCACATGTAATGTATAGGGATAGGGATATAGGGGATGTGGGTGGGGTGGGGGTTATTGAGCACATGTGTTTGAGATGGGTGAGGCATTTTATTATGCACATATTTATTGGATGTGTATGTGTGTATGTGCGGGAGGGTGGAGGTGTTATGGGTTGGTGGGGACATGTGTATGTATATGGGATGGGAGGGGGATGGGGTTATTGTGCATATGTATGTATATGGGACAGGAGTGGGGAGGGGTTATTGTGCATATGCATGTATATGGGACGGGAGGGTGGGGGTTATTGTGCATATGTATGTATATGGGACAGGAGTGGGGAGGGGTTATTGTGCATATGTATGTATATGGGATGGGAGGGTGGGGGTTATTGTGCACATGTATGTATATGGGACAGGAGTGGGGAGGGGTTATTGTGCATATGCATGTATATGGGACGGGAGGGTGGGGGTTATTGTGCATATGTATGTATATGGGACGGGAGGGTGGGGGTTATTGTGCATATGTATGTATATGGGACGGGAGGGGTGTGTTTGGGTGTTATTATGGATATGTATGTATACGGGACGGGAGGGGGAGGGGTTATTGTGCATATGTATAAGTGATATGTGTGTGAGTTATTAGGTACCATGAATATGGGATCGGGGTGGGGTGGGGTGTTTGGGACTTATGTCTATGGGATAGGGTCAGAGGTTATATCTGTATATGGGATATGTTACTACTATGCACATGTCTACTGGACGGGCATATTTTTGTGCACAGACGAGGCACATTTATTGTTCACATATATATTGGAAGCAGGAAGCATGTTTATTGTGTATATGAAAACTGGAAGTGCAAAGCATGTTCATTGTGTACATGTATATGGGATGGGTTGTTTATCAAACCTCTGTCAACATTTCTGTAAATTCCCTGATTCGTTCTATCGACACCACGCTTACTTCAAGATCGCCTGTGTAACGAACAACCATGTTCAGCATTTGCGTGATCTAAAGTTGCATTAAACAAGTCAAATAAAAAAATATCAAGTATACACATTACACTACACATATCGAGGGGCGAATGGGAAACTATTGTTTTGTGTTCTTTATTTGTATACAGTTACAATAGTTTCACGTTCACCTCTCAAACTTATAATTATACTTGCAGCACCTCACTGTGTCCTTGAATCATTTTCAGAGATATATCAAAATGCATTTTGTTGGATGTCAGTCAGGAACCTGCGATCTAATAGGATTGTTTGGTTCTTGTTCAAAATATTAGCCATCACACATTTGAAAATTTGTATTCTCAACATTTTCTTACACAAAAAATAGTAATGGTACCGTCCGTCTGTCCGTCCATCCGCCCGGATTCTGTCTGTCTGTCCGTCATTCCGCTTTTCGTGTCCGGACTGTACCTTCAAAACCCCTGCATGGATTTTTGATTAACTTGGCACAAGAGATCACCATAACAAGACGATGTGTCGCGCACAAAATCCAGGTCCGTACCTCAAAGGTCAAGGTCACACTTGAAGATCATAGGTCAAAAACAGATACGCAATTTCGTGTCCGGACCGTAACGTCACAACCCCTGCAGGGATTTTTAAATACTTGGCACAAGTGATCACCATAACAAGACGATGAGTCGCGCGTAAAACCCAGATCCGTACCTCAAAGATCAAGGTTACACTTGAAGTTTATAGGTCAAAAACAGGTACGCAATTTCTTGTCCGGACCGTAACGTCACAACCACTGAGGGATTCTTAAATAACTTGGCACAACTGATCATCATAAATAGGCGATGTGTCGCGCGCAAAACCCAGGTCTTCAAGGTCAAGGTCACACTTGGAGGTCAAAAGTCAAATTGTGTTTGGTCAATAACTCGGGCAATAACTTGGCACAAGTGCTCACCACAACAAGATGATGTGTCGCGCACAAAATCCAGGTCTGTGGCCCCAAGGTCAAGGTCACACTTAGAGGTCAAAGGTCAAATCGTGTCCGGTCAATAACTTTTGCATGCCTGGACGTATTTTCAAATAACTTGGCACAAGTGCTCACCACAACCAAACAACGTGTCATGCACAAAATCCAGGTACATGGATCCAAGGTCAAGGTCATACTTAGAGGTCAAAGGACACTTCGGGGGCATTTATCACTTACAGTGATATTTCTTGTTTATTTATTGTTTTATTAACCTTTTGTTGGGTTGGGTGAGATTTTCTGGATAGCCAACATTTTCACTGTATTTTGATATCACTGAAAATGATCTCATTGAACCAGTACATTTTCCCACATTACCCACAATTCCTTCTCACCTCTGTTGGTGCCTGCGTGTATTCTTGTACACGTTCCACGGACACAACATTTGTCTCTACGTCACTGGTATTTCGTACAAGAAAATTCAGCGAACCTGTAATCTAATTTGGCAAATTCATATATAAATAAATTTAAAAACAATTTAATTAATTAATTTAAAAACAAGTCAGAAAACAAATATGTCGGTATTATAAGTTTAGATGTACGAATATCAACAAGTGTTTTGTAGATTGTCAGTAAGTTTTCATTTTCTTCAGAGCATGCACTCCCTCCCATCCCTACCTCAACTCTCGTGATTCATTGCCAGAAGAATGTGTGGACAAATTAATCTGACAAACTTATTATCATTTAATAAACAGTTCTTATTAAGAATATTAATGTTATTGCTGGTTAATATCTCAAAGCAACAAACATTAACATATCATCAATATTATTTTCAGGGCAATATGCAAATCAGACTACCAATATGCAGTTAACAGATGCCCTTAATGCACCAGCATGTGCACAATAAGAAACATTCAACCAAATTTGGTTAAAACAAAAATGAAAGGAAAATTATTGCTAAACAAGCTCAAAATCCTCCATTTTTACATATTTTTACATAATCAAGGGTGACAACTCTTTAACACATGTGTCAATTAGTTTCTTATTGTATTTACCCGAGTCCCAAAACCTGTGTTACACTAGTGTCATAAAACATCTACGAAATGGCAGTATATTTCAAGTTAAGGGGTAAAACATGGAATAAACGATTTCATCACAGTTCATTGTAAATTTGTATTAAATAGAGGGCTCTTCGTTCAACAGTCTTGCACATTTTTTTTGTTCAACAGTCCTACACATTTTTTTTTGTTCAACAATGACTGACCTACACGTTTACAACAGCAACCTGTCCTGTATGATCACCCGTTTTGCCAGGTAATTATGACCCTTCCCTTCCATTATTGGTCTTAATCACATAAGCTCCAATTATATATTGACAGGGGCATAATATTTACCATAATTCTGTTTCAATGTGTATTATCCCAACCAAAAGGAAGATTTACCTGTAGGGCATATGATATAGACAATCCCGCAAGTCCACCCGAGGTATCAGTCGAAATCACTGAAAATATGGCTGCTGCCAGAACAATACAGTTTCCTAGAAACTCCAGACGGAATCCCAGCCATCTGAAAATATACAGATATTGCAGTTTGTTAGGTTTTTATACAAACAAAATACTTCATAAATTGTAAAACAAATGTTTAAAGCCTGTGGAATGTGAAAGTAGGTCAAGGTGACATAAAATGTATAAACCTAAGACACAGAAGATTCTACTGTGACCCAAAATTGGTAACTTTTAGGTAAATATGTTGTATTAATTAAAAGGACAGAAGGCAATCTTGAAGTTTTTATCAGGCATTAAAATATGGGTCATAATTTATTTATCCAGTATCATTTTGACTTCAAACCTGCTTGCATATAATTAAATAACATTTTGAGTTTTCATTTTCAGCTTGACTAATCGAAGAATAAGAGAGCTTATGTAATCACCCCAGCGTCAGCGTCCCACATTAAGGTTTGCGTGTATGCTGGGTTTACAAGTATATGTCTCTTACATTTCTTATCCTAGCACAACCAAATCTGACCATTGGCTTCCTTATAACATTATCTTAAAGGCTGCATAAGTCATTTTGGTTTACAGGTCTATATCTCTTACATTTCTTGTACTAGCTCAACTAAATTTGGGAATTGGTTTCCTTATAGTATGTTGTAAAAGGTTGCATAAGTAATTTTGTCTTCTACAAATTAGTATGTTGTAAAAGGATGCATAAGTAATTTTGTCTTCTACAAATTCTGGGCTCCCATGGACCCCAAATTGTGATGTCTTATAAAGTGTGCAATAAAGGCAGATCAAGGTTTGCGCGTAAGCTGTTGTATATTATAAGAATCTTTCATGGGTATCCGGTGAAGATAGGGAATTCCAACCCGAGGTATGTGTTTTTATGGGAACGGAGGCAAACAAATTCTTCAAAAACGACATGCCTTAGCCAAGGCCACTTAAAATTCCTGTGCCCAGGGAAACCTAATCCTAGGACTGAGCTCAATCAAACAAACACTTTAAAAAAGGATTGATAATTTTTGGCAACGTCACCTATTGATGTGCACATGTTAAGACTGAATTGCATTACCATCCTGACCAATCATTTATGTCTTATCTTTGTGATGGATTGCAAAAACGGGTTGAGTTAAAAAAATATGAAAAAATCTGTTATCAGCTTCAAGCCAACCAGAAGAGGTTGACAAACTTTTACTTAGCAAGTTACAAAATCATTTCTTGCAAGGACCCTTCGAAAAACCACCATTTATTTATTTTCGAGTATCACCTCTGCACTCTTGGTGGTGAACCTCCTCGCTTGCTTTCAACCAAAATAAGGCATCAGCAAGCATGGAAGTTCTTTGGACAATCGGCTATAGAAGCACAGCCTTGCCCCCAAGAAAGAGTGAAGCAAGCTGGCTCGGCCAAACCAGATTTAGTACTTTACATTGATACTTGTATTGTAACACGTTCACAGTGTTATCTAATTTGTAATTTACAGAATGTTTGTATTAGTCTGTATTCACAGTATTATCTGGTCTTGGTGTTTTTGAGCCAGTTTTAAAATTTACAATTTACTTTAACGATGGTATCTATGAATTTATTCTATTCGTAAATGAAGTTTGAGCATAAAATGCAAGTTATGTAGTAAAACTAATTGGAGACCACGAGTTTTTCAAAAAAATCAAGATTGCCGTGTATCCTTTAAATACCAAGAAAGAGATATGAATTAATCCAGAGGTTAGACCCAAGAGGGTCTTAGGCCAATATAATGTTTACAGTGGTTCTTGTATCAGTTTAGAGGAAGTTGTAGACACAGTTTGATGCTAATTGACCAAACATCATTGTAATACACAAAGCGGTATTGGAGCAAGTTTCCAATCTATTAAAATAGAGTTTAATTAACATTAATCAAGTGATACGAGAAATAATTCCCGAGTGAGAAAGATTCTTGCGATATAGAAACGAGTGCGTTTTCGCACGAGTTTCTATATCGCAAGAATATTTCTCACGAGTGAATTATTTTCCGTATCACGACAAAAATGTTAATTAAACTATATAATATATATTCTGTGATGAATTTCTTTCCAATCGTCTTTCGACACAAGTATTCCTTCTTCTGTCACTCGTTTGGAGACAGCGCCAATTCGTGACGTAATATCGTGACGTCTATCGTTTAGTTCATAACATTTGGCTACTGTGCTATCTTTTGCACTAGGCGAGATAGAATGAATGAATGAATGAATGGTGTTTTACGGCACGTCGACACATAAATAGGTCATATTGTGCGCAAAAAAATATGAAAAATGAAGTATAAATTAAAAATTAATGTAAATATATAAAGATTAAACTACTAAAAATAAAATTAAAATAAGGGATGATAAGGTGTAATATGAACTATGTATGTAAATCAATAAATGCCCGGCAACGGGTATATAAACAAGTAAATATATATAAGAACACATTACAATGATTTATATAGTCTGATCTCTTTCAGGAAATCTAAAACAAGACTAAAATCTACAGTATCAAATAACTCTTTCATAGTATTAACATTGTAGTACCTTTGACGCATAGGATCAAAGTCTACACATTCCAATAAGATGTGTTTGACCGTTAACGGTGCAAAGCAGGGTATACATTCCGGTAATTGCTCACCTTGTAATAAATATGAATGAGTATAACGTGTATGCCCTATCCTGCACCGGGCTAGGACAACTTCCTGTCGACGAATGGGTCTACTAGAAGAACGCCATTCTCCGAGTAACGGTTTAATTGGATGGAGTTTATTGTTAACTGACAAATCCCAAGCGGCTTGCCAAGAGTTACGAATATATGTGTTAATACAACTTTTAAAATCAGTATAAGGTAATTTGGTATTAGTTATATGTAAATCTAATGCTGCCTTAGCAGCACTATCAGCTCTATCATTACCACGTATTCCTACATGGCTTGGAAGCCAGCAGAAAATAATAACATTATCAATTATAAGAGAATTGTACTTTTCTAAAAGTTGAAGCACAACTGGGTTATCATGTTTCATATTACCCAGTGCTTGAAGAGATGAAAGGGAATCAGAAAAGATTACAAAATGGTCATCATCAGATTCCTGAATATAATTTAAGGCAAGTTCAATTGCCTTAAGTTCAGCTGAAAAGATAGAGGCCTTGTCAGGCAGGCGGCTCTTTATGCTGTGTTTGTGAACAACAGCTGCTGCAGCTACCTTATCTCCATCTTTAGAGCCATCTGTGTAGATATGTTGAAAGTCACAGTATTTCGATTTAATTTCATTAAATTTGTTTTGAAAGACAGTAGGGTCTGTACTGGATTTGTTATTATTACAAAGATCAAAAATAATTGTTGGAGTTTCCAAAGTCCACTGTGGAATTTGTGGTACTTTGTACTTGGCAACCAAATTTAGGTCGATTTCAGTGTCTCTTAATTTTGGTTTAATACGAAGACCAAATGGTCGAATGGCCTTCGGTTTTCGATCAAAAAGAGGTTCACAACTAGGATTAAAAACATTATCGAAAGTTGGGTTTGAAGGGTTAGACTTTAATTTAATGGTGTATTGAAGAGCTAATTTGTCTCGTCTGTGAGACAGTGATGGTTCATTGGCTTCAACATATAGACTTTCGGCTGGTGATGTACGAAAGGCACCTAAGGCGAGTCGTAATCCTTGATTATGTATAGGGTCGAGCATCTGCAAGTACGACTTGCGAGTCGATCCATATACTATTGAGCCGTAGTCCTAGGCGAGATAGCACAGTAGAGGAAGGGATATGTTATAGATTTTCTCAAACTGGGAAATTTCTATAATTCATCACAGAATATATAATATAAGGTGTTTACTATTTGTCCATTTTTAATAATAGTAGTCATATTGGATTCGGACAAAAACACATTCCAAAAGGCACCACCCAAGGAAAGCTGTGGCCAAGTATTATTAAAACCTGTTGGAGATGTTTTAAAGGAGAGGTCTTTTTATATTTCCATATACTCTCTATGTAAAACTGTCCATACCTGTTTGAGGCAATACCAGCGAAATAGAAGACCAGATTACTATCAACCTTGTGACGGTTTTCGTCGATAAATCGTTGCTGTAACCCATACCCTCGTATTGTACTTGCACCTGAAACAAAGTTAAAACTATACAGTTATTTGTAATTCCTTATTGATTTATTTTTTCTCTCTTAATTGGCATCAGTACCCGACCGTCTGATGTTTTCAACGTTCTCGTGTTTTCGACGATCTCAATTTATCTCGTATTATTTCCAATTTTACATGATTTTTCGAGATGGAAAGTGACAAGGTTGCTTAGTTTTGCACTTGTCAAAACACACTTAGTTCTAAGTTACTAACCATATATTAACCATGCAATTTTATTTTCATCGTTACGTACAGTAGCAGTATTGAATATACACGTAAATAAAGTCATATGGACTATAAATCTGACTGTCCAACCACTCTCCCTTAAATTAGTTAGTCAGTATGCTATGAGCTACATTAATCTCACTGCCGTAGAAGGGACGAAGAGCCTTTGAGGGTTAAAAGCATATAATCATCACTTGTTTGTAGTATTTCATTCAATTCTTTCAAGTATCTATCCCACCAACATCAGCTAAATTTTACAACATATGTACATGGTTACTAAACCTACTGAGGACTAGGTACATATATAACTTACATATTTTGAGAATCCAAACTCTATAGACGCAATATAAATGGATTAAATCAGCCATGCCAAACCTCAAAACTGGAGCGTTGAATTACCAACTTCATTTTACGCATATTCAATCACAGGTATTTTAAGAACCTTTGAAAACAAGAGCAAGAGGGCCTGTGGATGCTCTACTGGCTAACATGGCTCTTATAACATCAATGAAGCGAGTGACTGCAATTTACGTTTTTTTTTTAAAGATTTGGGGAAAATACAGCATTTTTAACTAAATCAAGGGCCATAACTAAAGAATCTGGTAAAGTTTGGTAAAGATCAGATGAAAAATGAAGGCCCTTTACCATATAAACGAGGCAAAATATAGCATTTTTAACTAAACAAGAGCCATAACTCCTCTGTTACTGGTCCGATCTGGCTGTTTTTCGAACTTGCTTTCATTGTTATTAATAATGTGGTAAAGTTTGGTAAAGATAGGATGAAAAATGAAGGCCCTATTGTCTTAACGAGGCAAAATATAGCAATATAGCATTTTTAACTAAATCCAGGGCCATAACTCCACTGTTACTGGTCTGATCTTGCCAAATTTCAAACTTGTCCAAGCTTTCACTGATATTAACAATCTGATAAAGTTTGGTAAAGATCAAATGAAAAATGAAGGCCCTATTGTCTTAACGAGGCAAAATATAGCATTTTTAACTAAATCAAGGGCCATAACTCTGCTGTTACTGGTCCAACTTTGAACTTGTCCGAGCTTTCATTGATATTAACAATATGTTAAAGTTTGGTAAAGATCGGATGAAAAATGAAGGCCCTATCGTCTTAACGAGGTAAAAGTTAACGGGCAGATGACAGACGACGTACGACGGACACCACACCATCCCATAAGCTCTGCTGGCCCTTGGCCAGCAGAGCTAAAAACTATACTTTTAATCAACACATATAAATTTTTAAATGAGCTGAACATCTGGAGTTTTGATAAACGGTTTTGTATTATAATTTTGCCATTATTTGGCGTGTCAGTTTCTTTAAAGAATATCTTCAAAGCAGTACTCGGAAAATTCTTAATTTCCATTTTAAGACTTGAATGAGCCTTGTACAAACTTGTCTTCCATATACAAGAAAAGCATATTACCTGAGATTGATTCGCCAAAATGACTATAGATTGGCGATCTTGTCGTAGATTCTATACGCTTTAGTTGCCGTGAGGTAGGAATGTAAAATCTCTGTAACACAGAAGCATATCATAATAAAATTAATGTTCTTGTATATCAGACAGGTATATCCCCAATTTACAAACTGATGTGCAGGAAAATCTTATTTTACCCAAGGGTGCAGACAAAAAGCTCTATGATGTCGATAACAACAACAATTACAGGACGTAACTCATGACTTAATGCTTATATCTACCATGCAGAGAACAGACTGTAATCAGTCTGTAAATTCATGACTTAATGCTTATATTTACCATGCAGAGATATTAGCAGTCTGTAAATCAGTCTGTAAATTCATGACTTAATGCTTATATTTACCTTGCAGAGATAGCAGTCTCTTAATGCTTATATTTACCATGCAGAGATAGCAGACTGTAAATCAGACTGTAAATTCATGACTTAATGCTTATATTTACCATGCAGAGATAGCAGACTGTAAATCAGACTGTAAATTCATGACCTAATGCTTATATTTACCATGCAGAGATAGCAGTCTGTAAATCAGTCTGTAAATTCATGACTTAATGCTTATATTTACCATGCAGAGATAGCAGACTGTAAATCAGACTGTAAATTCATGACTTAATGCTTATATTTACCATGCAGAAATGCATGACTTAATGCTTATATTTACCTTGCAGAGATAGCAGACTGTAAATCAGTCTGTAAATTCATGACTTAATGCTTATATTTACCATGCAGAGATAGCAGTCTGTAAATTCATGATTCAATGCTTATATTTACCTTACAGAGATAGCAAACTGTAAATCAGTCTGTAAATTCATGATTTAATGCTTATATTTACCATGCAGAGATAGCAGACTGTAAATCAGTTTGTAAATTCATGATTTAATGCTTATATTTACCATGCAGAGATAGCAGTCTGTAAATTCATGACTCAATGCTTATATTTACCATGCAGAGAGAGCAGACTGTAAATCAGTCTGTAAATTCATGATGTAATGCTTATATTTACCTTGCAGAACTCAAATTACTGAAGCATCCCTTAAGATAAGCTCATGGCCAAATTTGGTTGTGCTAGGATAAGAAATGTAAGAGATATAGACTTGTAAACACAGCTTACATGCACAATTTAATGTGAAATGGGACACACTTTAAGGGCAATCAGAATTTGGGTTCCATGGGAGCCCATGGGTTACAGGAACCAAAATTACTTATGCAGCCCTTAAGATAATGCTATAAGGAGGCCAAATTTGGTGGTTCTAGGATAAGAATGCAAGAGACATAGACTTGCACGCAAACGTTGATGTGGGACGCCGACGGGTGAGTAAATAAGCTCTCTTATTCTTCGAATAGTCAAGCTTAAAATATGTATGTAGGTCCATGTGTTACTAAGATAAGTAAGATTTTTATTACACAGAGGTCAAAAGTAATAACATACTGTTGCCTATCATTTAAAAGATTATATTCCAGACAAGTTATGTCTGATAAACATATTATATTAAAATAAATGTAAGTGTACACAGAGGGATACTAATTCTGTTTTTACTCAAGCTAAAATTAGAGTTATGGTTCTTATGCTCTGCACATCCTCTCATTGTCCTCTATCACGGTGTCAAGTTTCATTCCAGTCCCATTAATAGTTTTCAAGTTATGCTCAACTCAAGAATCATAAGTATAAAATTGCAAAGGGCAATAACTCTAAAGATAACTGAAGATAAAGTTACGTTTTTTGTGTTCTGCACTTCCCCTTATTGGTCTCTATCATTGTGTGAAGTATCATTCCCGCCTCGTTAGTAGTTTTCAAGATATGCTCAACTTAAGAATTATAAGTATAAACTTACAAAGGGCAATAACTTTTATTTTTCTTATGCCCTGCATTTCCTTTATTGCCCTCTATCACACTGTCTAAAGTTTAATTCCAGTCCCATACTGGTAAATAGTTTTCAAGGTATGCTCTGAACAAGAATCAAGGACAAAGCAGCAACTCTATGCTTCTCAAAAAAATCGAGGAGCATGCAACAGTCAATTTTTGGTCGGGTAAATCACCCTAAGAAAATATAAAAGGACACAGAAAGTGTTTTCAAATGCTGGTGATCATACAGACATAGTTATACATGATAACCAAGAGCATGAGATAATGATACTAATAATACATCAAATAAAGCACCTTTAGGAAATGTAAGGCCACAGGATGCATGCTAAAATATTGTTATGACTTAGTACATTTAGGAAACATACAGCCCAGGAAGCATGCTAAAATGCTATCAAACACAGTGCCTTTAGGAAACATGCATGTTCAAATGCTGCAGACATAGTACCAAATAGTCCCAGGAAGCATGCTCAAAATTAATGTTGTTATGACATAGTACCTTTAGGAAACATTTAAATGCCCCAGGAAGCATGCTCAAATGCTGTTCAGACATAGTACCTTTAGGATACAAAAAGCCCTAGGAAGCATGCTCAAATGTTGGTATGATTTAGTACCATTAGGAAACATATTAAGGCCCCAGGAAGCATGCTCATGTAGTACTTTTGGGAAACATAAGCATATAGTTCATCCTTTCACTCACCTGCCATTAAAGATGAATGGCCACCCTTTTTGTAGTATTATCAATTAACAAATTTATCTCTTAAACATCATATGAATATTTCTTGATAGTCTCGGAGAGAAACATATATTGAAAAACGCTACTAAGTTGTATGTAAAAATAAGTATTATTTGCATGACATAGATACTACTTTTACCACTGCGTGACTGCATGCACGGGGAAATGAGGTAAAACTTAATTGTATAGCTGCACAACTAGTGCCAGATAATTGATAAATACCTTTACCTGTGGATTAATTTACCTGTTCAAAGTTTTCTACTCATCAAATAAAATCTTATTCTCGCTTTTCACAGATATTGCAATGTGTGAATTGTAAATATCTATTGTTGTGTATTCAGCTTAACAAAGAAATATTTAAACAAGAGGTCAATGACCTTGAAGCTCTACTGATTGATTTTGATTTATTTTTAGCCGTGGCGGCCATCTTGAATTTCCGGCCGACCTGAAATTTTGCTAGGATCAATTAGACATTAAGAGCAACATTCCTGTAAAGTTTCATGAAAATCCGCCAAGTAGTTTCAAAGGAGTAGTCGCTACAAGTTTTTACTATATAACTCTATGTAAACAAAGATGGCCACTGGCAGCCATGTTTAATGTTGAATCAAAATAATTTTTGACAAGGACCAACATCATGTCATGCTGATCATTTTAGAAAAAGTCCCATATCAATATCATTTATAGTTTTCAAGAAGTAGTCGCTACAAACTTGTATTTTGAAAATTTATTTTTAGCCGTGGCATAGCCGATTTGTCAAGAAAATATATGCGATTAACCGGAGTATTCGAATAACCGAAACTGAACATTTTATACATGTAGCGGTGCACGTTTCTACTTTCGTTTTACTGTTCTGTTAATACTTACATAGATACTCTATAAAAGCGAGTTAATTCTATGCAAGATGTTTGATAGGATTATTATTGTGCATATCCATTTTGTATTTACCGTTATTTGATAGATTTTACGCAATATTTATGCGTATTTGTTTTCTTTCAACCTGCGTCACTTTGCTATTGTTTGTAGTGTGAATTACACAGCCATGATAATAACACAAAAGCTTATTTTATTTTTCATTTATTAAGTAACCTCTATGAGCTACTCAATGTCATATGCATCTCTACCGACACTAGCAAACTGAGAGCAGTAAATAATTAACAACACACTGCTTTACATTGCGTACAAACTTATTATTAAATCGTGTATGCTTATTGGTGAGCGATCGTCATGGCGTGGAAGCTTTACGGAAACCGCACAAAATGGCAAACTCTCTTGGCAAGCCAATTAGCACCTTTTGTCAATCAATTTGCCTCGGGCTTATCTCTGTGACCGCGTCAATCAATTAACAGTTGCAAAATACAGGTAAATTTGACTTTCAGTATGCAATTAGCCAGATATTCGTTATGCAGTTATCCGGAATGTGACAAAAACCTATGCGATTATACGGGGTTTTTTACATGCAAAAGAATACGAATGGTTTTGTGTTTCAAAAATTTATGCAATTAACCGAAATATGCAATTAACCAATATGCGATTAAACGGAATCGACTGTAATACTTTATTTTCGTGACTTACTCGCTTTATTTATTACAATTAATTTATGGACTTAATTCGACTTAAAAATGAATAAAGTTTATTATAAAGCTTGTTTTTATATAAATGTTTGCATATTTCTTGTAGAATTTCAATAGATGGAACATTTTGGCCCTTGATTTGTTATTAATATCAACTGACTTGATATCACGTGATTTCCAGCTGAATTAGACTAGTATTGTTACAGTTCAATTCTATTCTGATACTTTAATGCAGCAGATGACAGTGAAAGCGATGATGGCAAAACGAATAAAGTGTAGATCTATTATAAAAACTATTTGCATATTTGTTGCAAAATTTCAATACAAGAAATCCGCGGATTCACATGTCTCGCCTAACGGGGGCGGGACATAAAAATAAAAGATAAATGATGCTTAAATGAAAGTTTGTAAACATTTTAATAACTAACAAGTGCGTCAATTGGGCACAAAATACGCCCGTTGAAAGTGGATCATTTGTAACTTTGATAACAGACGGATGGACAGACAATGCCGCGACATCATACGAACTCTGTTGCTACCAGGGTGATTGATCTTGTTTTCGAACTTGACCGAGTTTAATCAAGATTGAAAAACAAATATTCAAGTTATTGAGCGAACATCATCAAAATTGTAAATTTTAATAATTAAAGGTCCATAACTCTGTTGTTACCAGGATGATCTGGCTGGTTTCCAACCTTGACCTAGATATTATGCCCATCAACATTATTCCAAAGTTTCATAAAGACTGAACAACAAATACTCAAGATATTGAGCGGACATCGATAAAATTGTCAATTTTCAATAATTAAAGGGCCATAACTCCTTTGTTACCAGGGCAATTGGGCTTATTTTCAAACTTGACCGAGATATTATGCCCATAAACATTTCCAAGTTTTATAAGGATTGGATAATATTTGTTTGAGTTAGGGAGCGGACATCGCAAAATTGTCAATTTTCAATAATTAAAGGGCCATAACTCCATTGTTACCAGGGCGATTGGGCTGGTTTTCGAACTTGACCGACATAATAAATATTAATAAATAGCAACTTCATATGATTGTTTATTTTTGAAGGTCATGGGAATATTTGAGAACAAAATTTGAGTACTTAAGCCCAAGTCTAAGAATAGTTTGAAGAATGGTAGATGCATTCCAGGCCAGGACTTCAAGTGAAGCTTGAATCTATTTTTAATACTCCTCCTCTACCCCAACCAATAGACAATAATCCTCACTCCTCAGTCCATTTCCTGACTTGGCTTTATTCTGACTTGGCTTTATTTATTATACAAACAAATGTTTTTTTCTGATTGTAGGTACTTGGCAATTTATTGTAACAATAGACTTACTCCTGAATAGGCCTCTCATGGGTTTTAAAGGTCACGTGACGTAGGTACAAACAATCTTACTCCTGAATAGTCCTCTCATGGGTTTTACCGGTCACATGATGTAGGTACAATAGGCCTCTCATGGGTTTTAACGGTCACATGATGTAGGTACAAACAACCTTACTCCTGAATAGTCCTCTCATGGGTTTTACTGGTCACATGATGTAGGTACAATAGGCCTCTCATGGGTTTTACTGGTCACATGACGTAGGTACAATCAACCTTACTCCTGAATAGTCCTCTCATGGGTTTTACTGGTCACATGACGTAGGTACAAACAACCTTACTCCTGAATAGTCCTCTCATGGGTTTTACTGGTCACATGATGTAGGTACAATAGGCCTCTCATGGGTTTTACTGGTCACATGACGTAGGTACAATCAACCTTACTCCTGAATAGTCCTCTCATGGGTTTTACCGGTCACATGATGTAGGTACAATAGGCCTCTCATGGGTTTTACCGGTCACATGACGTAGGTACAAACAACCTTACTCCTGAATAGTCCTCTCATGGGTTTTACCGGTCACATGATGTAGGTACAATAGGCCTCTCATGGGTTTTACTGGTCACATGATGTAGGTACAAACAACCTTACTCCTGAATAGGCCTCTCATGGGTTTTACTGGTCACATGATGTAGGTACAATAGGCCTCTCATGGGTTTTACTGGTCACATGATGTAGGTACAAACAACCTTACTCCTGAATAGGCCTCTCATGGGTTTTACTGGTCACATGACGTAGGTACAAACAATCTCTGTTGTTACAATATACGGCATGTGCAGCTTGAACAATGAAAGTTAGTGTTCCATAACATTTGTTTTCAACAGGAAAGTTGACCCACCATACTTGTACCTACATGGCAAACCTATCAATTCTGGATATGGACTAGACTGGTATCAGATGGACTAGACTGGTATCAGTCTATAGACTATAAATGATCAATTTAGACAAATTAAAAAATAAAATAATACTCTGTATAAAAAATATTTTATTTCAAGCTCTGTTTCTCTGCACTGCTTAACGTTGAGACAAGACTTTATCACATGGAACTGCTTGTATTCCGTATAATATACCCATTACGTATTTCCTTATATTAACCATGTGTAATACAAGGCGACCCAATCAGTCGGTCTTTGAAGTGCAGTGTCAGTACGTTCGTCTAGTCAATGTCCAGGAACACCCGTTTAGTCCGTGGAGTCCGTGGATATGGCACCGAATCGGCGATGTTGTGAGGTTAACAGTCCGCCGTATGTAGATTCACCACAAGCAATACTGTGTAGTTTCTTGTCGTTTTTGAGCCATGTGATAAAAAGGATCTGACACTCGTTTCATACAAAATTTTATTAAACTCGTACAGGAAGTTGTTATTAAGCTCGCCCGAGGCTCGCTTAATAACAAATTCCTGACCTCGTTTAATAAAATTTTGTATGAAATAACAACTCATGTCAGATCCTCTATATACAAGCTATACGTGGAGATGTTTGCCTCTTTTAGTGCTAAGGAAATTCTATAATGATAGGTTATAGTTAAAATGTAATAATATTAAGGCATAATGCCAGTCTAGATATGGACTATGGTCAAATGTTTTTCTAATCTTGAATATGCACTTCTTTTATGAACTTTGAATATTCCAAGCTTTTATTTCATCCAGATTTGTGGGCAGACAACATTAATTTGTGAGGATGACCACCTTACCTGTACGAGGTAATACAATATCGCCATATCACCACCATAAACAGCAGAGTGCTGTAACTTATCACAACAAACACGGACAATGTTCCAAAAAAGGTCAACAGAAACATGCGAACATTTTGAGGTAGCACATTGTCAATAGTCTCCACATCCTGAGAAAATCTGAGAAAAGTAATTCACATGCATTTTATTGTAATCTAGCATTCTACCATAAGGCTAGAAAATGTGTCATTTTCATAGGGGTCACTTTCAAGCTGGTATGGTATATATGAAGAGCCACTGGAATAGAGTTACCTTCTTATAATGACAGAACAAATAAGATTGTTGTTTATTATAAACTCCTGCAGTCAAACCTGTCTTAAGAAACCACTAATGGGAGTTTGGCTACATTCCCTTTAAAGTAGGTAGTCTCTTAACAGAGGCGGTCTTTTGAGCAGGACTGTATTAACATAATAATCTGGTCAAAGTTTACAAAGCCATTTTTCAATATTGAATTCCAACAAAACACTCCTATATACCAGACAAACCCTAAAGTGACCCTCCAGATAATAATTCTATTTTAGCCAACAAAAACACCACTCACCTGTACTAAAAAATATAAGAATCCCATGGGAATAATGATGACCATGAATAGAGGCGTGCTGTAACTGATGACAATAAACGTGCTCAAGGCTCCAAAGAAGGTAATTAGGAACATGCTGAAGTTCATTGGTAGACTGTTATCTATTGTCTCGACGTCTCGGGAAAATCTGTGGGTAAAATGGGAGAAGCATGCGGTAAAATGGGGTACAGGTCATTTCGCCCTAAGGCTGGTCATTTTGTCCTTCTTTCTTTTACTTTTCATTCTTAATGCACTTTTTAGTGTTTTTGCTTATGGACAAAATCTGAATTCTAACTTTTTGAGAGAAAAAATTGATATGTTAACAAAAAATACTGTGCAACAGCGAAAACAAAATTGAAAATAAAATTGATTGAAATGACCAGGCTTGGGGGCATCAACTTAAGGGGAGAAGCCAGAGCTCAGGTAATTCCTTGTTTTATCGGTTCTGGACTGTAAAGTTGAATGCTGGACCGATTCACATTTTCGTATTTTGAAATAAATCAGTCTGGCAAAATGCACGAAATGTACGAAACTGACAGGAAACAAAAGCTGAGCAGGTTAATCCTGAGTTACTTGAGTCATACCTGAGGTGATAATTGATTGTGACTATAACCCATGACTGTCTATTGACCAAAAAATCAGCACTTTTTCAGACAACTGTCGGTGACCTGCTAGTCAGTTTAAGAGAATTAGCCAGAATAAGCTCCCCCACCATTATCACCTTTCAATCAATCCTAACACTCGATTTAGTTTGAATGATTTTACACAGTTAAATCATTTAAAAAAATAAAAAATGGTGGCAATGTGTATAAATACATATAAATGATGACAGCTCATAATCAAAGAGTGTTGTTTTTAACACATGTATGTTTGTAAGGCTTTTATAATTTGAAAAAATCCCCTACATAATCATTAGGTGTTTTAGACAAAAAAAAATGAACTGAATTAAACAAATCATGGTACAGGTGCAATGCAACTAAAACTTTTCCAACCACTGACTAGCTGCATCACAATGCATCAAAAGAACAATTGGAAGATCTACGGATTTGTTCGATTTCCGTCATACACGAATACACATGTATAAACTTGTCCTATCAAAAGAGAAATTAACAAGAGGGCCTGTGGGGGCTCTACTGGCTAAAGATAAAGTTTATGTATAAGGGGCCATAACTAAAAAATCATTCAACCGGAACATGGCGATGATATATGACCAAGATTCGATGAAATCCGGCCACGGGATCAGAATAATTAGTTGGGACAAAGTTTGTGCATTTAAACCTTAAAAGGGCCAAAGATCAACCAGAACACGGCAATGACAGGTGCAACTAGGCTTGGTACTGATCATCCCCACAAAGATTCGTTGAAATCCGGTAAGGAGTTCATAAGAGACTAATCTGAACAAAGTTTGTGTACTAAAACATTTAAAGGGCTATAACTCTGCCAAAAATCGTTCAACTGGAATATGGCGATGATATGCATAACTAAGCTTGATACTGATCATCCTGGTCAAGTTTCATTGAAATCCAGCCAAGGGTTTAGGAGAACTAGTCCGAAAAAAGTTTGTGTATTAAAACCTTTAAAGGGCCATAACTCTGCCAAAAATAAATAAACCATAACATGACGATGCCATGCACAACTAGACATGCAACTGATCATCCCTAAAAAGTGTTGTTTAAATCTGGCCAGGGGTTCAGGAGAACTACTTTTAAAGGGCCATAACCCCACCAAAATCACTCAACCGGAACACAGTGACTATATGTACAACTAGGCTTGGTACTGATTATCCCTGCAAAGTTTCACTGAAATCCGGCCAAATGAAGGCCCTTTTCGTTTTAACAAGGCCAAATTATAGCATATTTCAGAAAATCAAGGGCCATAACTCTGGTGTAAATGGTCCGATCTAGCCGGTTTTCGAACTCGTTCAAGATTTCATTGCTATTAACAATCTATGCCAGTTTGGTAAAGATCAAATAATAAATGAAGGTGCAAGAGTGTTCACAAGGCAGAATATGTATTTTTTCCAGAATAACAAGGGCCATAACTCTGGTGCTACTGACCCGATCTGGCTGGTTTTCGTACTTGTCCGAGCTTGCATTGATATTAACATTCTAATAAGTTTGGTAAAGAACAAATAATAAATGAAGGTGCTACAGTGTTCATAAGACAAAAATTGGCATTTGTTAGCAAAAACAAGGGCCACAACTCCGGCATGAATGGTCCGATATGGCTGGTTTTTTAACTCATCTAAGATTTTATTGCTATTAACAATCTATGTAAGTTTAGTAAAGATCAAATAATAAATGAAGGTGCTAGAGTGTTCACAAGGCAGAAAACGGGATTTTTTAGCAAAACAAGGGTCATAACTCTGGTGTTACTAATCCGATCTGGCCGGTTTTCAAACTCATCTGAGCTCTCATTAATATAAAAACTTTGGCCAAGTTTGGTTAAGATTGCATGAAAAATGAAGGTCTAAAGTGTTCACAAAGCTACATTTAGCATTTTTCGTTAATTCAAGGGCAATGGCGATCCGATCTGGCCGGTTTTCGAACTAATCCGAGCTCTCTTTGATGTAAAGACTTGGCCAAGTTTGGTTAAGATCGCATGACAAATGAAAGGTCTAAAGTGTTCACAAGGCAAATTTAGCATTTTGCGTTAATTCAAGGGCAATGACGATCCGATCTGGCCGGTTTTCGAACTAATCCGAGCTCTCCTTGATGTAAAGACTTGGCCAAGTTTGGTTAAGATCGCATGACAAATGAAAGGTGTAAAGTGTTCACAAGGCAAAAGTTAACGTACGACGGACAGACGACGGATAACATATCACCCCATAAGCTCTGCTGACCTTTGGCATAAAACAAGACGATAAATGGAGAAATGGTGGCGAGTTAATTTGTTGTTATTTACAATACTTCATGCATTTGTAACATCTTTCTTCGATGGTGGGTCTCGGTCTGGGAGGCGGAAGGATAGGGTTCTCCCTAAGGGAAAGAAGTGGGAAAGAAGCGGGGAAATGTGGGGTGGAAGGAGGTAGATATACTCAACCCCAGGTCTCGGAACGACATATTCAAGGCCATATTCATATGCTCCTTTTGTTACGAATTGGCCACATCCATGGCTATATAATTATATAGAAAAATCTTACATGAGTGCTCATTATAACTGAAATGACAAGTTAGCAAAAATGATGTGAAGCAATGGCTTGCCCAGCATCATGCAATGGCTCACAGAGCATTATGCAATGGCTTGCCGAGCATCATGCAATGGCTCACAGAGCATTATGGAATGGCTTGCCTAGCATCATGCTATGGCTCACAGAGCATTATGCAATGGCTTGCCCAGCATCATGCAATGGCTCAAAGAGCATCATGCAATGGCTTGCCCAGCATCATGGAATGGCTCACAGAGCATTATGCAATGGCTTGCCGAGCAGCATGCAATGGCTTGCCGAGCACAATGCAATCACTTGCCCAGCATCATGGCAATGGCTTGCCGAGCATCATGCAATGGCTCAGACAGCATCATGCAATGGCTTGCCCAGCATCATGCAATGGCTCACAGAGCATTATGCAATGGCTTGCCGAGCATTAAGCATTGGCTTGCCGAGCATCATGCAATCACTTGCCCAGCATCATGCAATGGCTTGCCCAGCATTGCCCAGCATCATGCAATGGCTTGCCCAGCATCATGCAATAGCTCACAGAGCATTCTGCAATGGCTTATCCAGCATCATGCAATGGCTTGCCCAGCATCATGTAATGGCTCACAGAGCATCATGCATTCACTTGCCCAGCATCATGCCCTCACTTGCCCAGCATCATGCAATGGCTTGCCCAGCATCATGCAATGGCTCACAGAGCATTCTGCAATGGCTTGCCTAGCATCATGTAATGGCTTATCCAGCATCATGCAATGGCTTGCCCAGCATCATGTAATGGCTCACAGAGCATCATGCAATCACTTGCCTAGCATCATGCAATGGCTTATCCAGCATCATGCAATGGCTCGCCCAGCATCATGTAATGGCTCACAGAGCATCATGCAATCACTTGCCCAGCATCATGGCAATGGCTTGCCGAGCATCATGCAATCGATTGCCGAGCACCATGCAATCGCTTGACAAGCAACGTATCATTTTCTTCAAAACATGGAACTCAATGTGAACAGAGTAAGTCCTATATAGGAGACAATATGTTCTCAAAACACAGAGAGTTCTACTATTTGTAAGTAATGAGCTTGAACCTTCTTGACTTTTTGATATGGCAAAATAAATCTAAAATGATTAAATATAGACTATAAAACATGTATTACTAAATTTAAAAGAAGCCAGATGCATCAAAATAGTTATGTAAAAAGAATGCTAAAAGATATTTAACATGCATTCAAATATACTCGATGCTCATTGGATACTAAGAACATTTTTATTATCATGCAAGTGTGGATAGCACAGTGAACCTTAAATCTGGAGGACCTGGGTTCAACAATAAAAAACAGGATGAAACTGTTTAGAGTAAGAATTTGGCTTCTTTTATATAAGACTCATGTGATTCCCATATGAGAATACAATCAATATGATTATTATATGTGGCCAATGTGCTTGTAGATGCAGTGCTCCAGATAGATCGCAGATCCACGTACATTACGTGTCTTTATTTCAAATAACTCATTTTATTTTAATTCAATCTGTACTGTGTACACCCATATTTTCCCTGGCAAGCTTTCTTTTGAAAATGCGAGTACTTTGGTAGTTTATTTTTGCATCAATTGGATGACTGGTCGTCCTTTTTGTAAAGTTACTTTCACGAGGGACAATTTTATTGATTCATGAAAAAGCGATACTGGTTTTTCGTGTTTTATTACTTTTATGGTAGTTCTCAGTTCGTCCCTGTGATCATAATAGAGATACCGGGCCAATGATCATTGACCGCCAAGATGTCCTGGCAGAGCAATGCGAAATTTTATTGGGGCAAGCTGCAAAAAAAATGAGAACAGTGAGACCCACAAACTTTATTGTTCCATTTTAAACAGTCTATTAAATCATTTTAGAATTATTTCATTTTAGAATTTTGTGATTCTTGGTTTCAAGAAACTCATTACTCAATGAGTGATACAAACAGTCAATCTGTTTCTCACAGCAATTAAAAGCTCATTCAGTTCTTAGAACACATCATAATAGCATGACGTGATGTCATAATAGCATGACGTGATGTCATAATATCAGGGTGTGATGTCATAATACCAGAAAGTGATGTCATGATAGAAACAACCAAATAAAAATATGAAAGAAGCATTCTGATTGGTTCAGTGATAAAAACTGGACCAAAGAAACCAGGTAATTTAAAGCTCATTACATTCTCAGAACACACTGAGGTTTTACTGGACATTGAGTAATGAGGTTCTTGAAACCCAGAAAAACAAAATTCTAATAATAAAATAATTCTAAAATGATTTCATAGACTGTTTCTAATGGACATTCCCAATATTGTCACAGTGGTGGGGAAATCTAAAATGGCCCTATCACACATTAACTATCACATCATTCGGACATGTATATTTTTGGACATATTTATAAAAAAGCAAACAAGTGTTCTTGCTCATATCATGGCTAACCCTACTTTATTCTTTGTTTGTTTTATTTTGTATTTATTTTATAAAAAATTGCCATTTAAAAAACCTAGAATTAATTCTTCACAATTTTTTTGGTGAAATAATTTGTTTCTATCCATTCTGGTACAAGTATTTAATCTAGCTGGTATTTAAAAATGGCCCAATCGATGTACTGGTTGATAGACTAAATAAAACTGCATCCATATAATTATGTTGTTTATATAATATGATAATAATAACAAGAGGTCAATGACCTTGAAGCTCTACTGATTGATTTTGATTTCAGGAAGTAGTCGCTACAGACTTGTTTTTTGAAAATCTATTTTTAACCGTGGCGGCCATCTTGAATTTCCGGCCGACCTGAAATTTTGCTAAGATCAATAAGACATTAAGAGCAACAATCCTGTGAAGTTTCATGAAAATCCGTCAGGTAGTTTCAAAGAAGTAGTCGCCACAAGTTTTCATTATATAACTCTATGTAAACAAAGCAGCCATGTTTAAGGTCAAATCAAAACGATTTTCGACAAGGACCAACATCATGTCATACTGATCATTTTAGAAAAAGTCCCATATCAATATCTCTTATTGTTTTGAAGAAGTAGTCGCTACAAACTTATTTATTTTAAATCTATTTTTAGCTGTGGCGGCCATCTTGAATTTCCGGCCGACCTGAAATTTTTCTAGAATCAACTAGACATCAAGAGCAACATTCCTGTGAAGTTTCATGAACATCCGTCAAGTAGTTTCAGAGGAGTAGTTGCTACAAGTTTTTACTATATAACTCTATGTAACCAAAGATGGCCACTGGCAGCCATGTTTAACGTCGAATCAAAATAATTTTCCACAAGGATCTACATCATGTCATGCTGATCATTTTAGAAAAAGTCCCATATCAATATCACTTATAGTTTTCAAGAAGTAGTCGCTACAAACTTATTTTTTAAAAATCTATTTTTAGCTGTGACGGCCATCTTGAATTTCCGGCCGACCTGAAATTTTGATAGGATCAATTAGACATCAAGAGCAACATTCCTGTAAAGTTTCATGACAATCCGCCAAGTAGTTTCAGAGGAGTAGTCGCTACAAGTTTTTACTATATAACTCTATGTAAACAAAGATGGCCGCTGGCAGCCATGTTTAACGTCGTATCAAAACGATTTTTGACTAGGATCAACATCATGTAATGCTGATCATTTTAGAAAAAGTCCCATATCAATATCACTTATAGTTTTCAAGAAGTAGTCGCTACAAACTTATTTTTTAAAAATCTATTTTTAGCTGTGACGGCCATCTTGAATTTTCGGCCGACCTGAAATTTTTCTAGGATCAATTAGACATCAAGAGCAACATTCCTGTAAAGTTTCATGACAATCCGCCAAGTAGTTTCAGAGAAGTAGTCGCTACAAGTTTTTACTATATAACTCTATGTAAACAAAGATGGCCGCTGGCAGCCATGTTTAACGTTGAATCAAAACGATTTTTGACTAGGATCAACATCATGTCATGCTGATCATTTTAGAAAAAGTCCCATATCAATATCACTTATAGTTTTCAAGAAGAAGTCACTACAAACTTGTATTTTAAAACTCTATTTTTAGCTTTGGCGGCCATCTTGGATTTCACATCAACATGAATTTTTGCTAGGATCAACTAGACTTTATGGGCAACATTTCTGTAAAGTTTCATGAATATCCATCCAGTAGTTTCAGCTGTGAAGTCGCTACAAATAAAAGTTTACGGACGGACGGACAGACGGACGACGGACGCCGCACCACGGCATAAGCTCTGCTGATCTCTGATCAGTAGAGCTAAAAATACAAATAAACACAGCTATTTAAAAGATTGCGGAGACTGGAGTTAAGAGGAAATATGGTACTGAAGCGAGATGCCTGGAAAGTGGTACTCATTTTATTTGGATTTTGATGAGTACTTTACTGAAATAATTATTATAACGTTATCTGGAGCACTGTAGATGGAGTCCCATTGGCTAGGGATAAAAATCTGATGGTAGGGTGAATATAAAAACATTGCTAGTATATGGCTGTTGTAGATGTAGATTTATTTTAATATAACAAATAAAATATTTCCAGCAAGTTTGTACCGTGCAAATTTTTCTACCTAGCCAACAGACTCTATCTATACCAAGAACCAAAGACTGATGGCTTCACTGTTTATAAAGAACCTTTGTTACATGAATGGGACGATTCAAATTTAAAGACAGTTTTTAGACATCATATAAAACAAGATTGGGTTGCATTCAAGTAATTACCTGTTGACGACTCTACCAAGAGGGGTTGTATCGAAGAACTCCATTGGTAGCTTGAACACGTTAGACAGCATGCCGTTATGAAGGAGGCCCGCAGCTCGGATCATCCTCACTGCACACAGGATGGCATAAAACAGAATGAGCACAGCTGCAACATAAACACACATTTGTTAAATGATTTTCATATTATATGTATGGATGGCATGGGTTTACAGATATATATATAATATAACCTATATTTAATGTACATTGATAACGAAACACACAATCTAACCTGCTTATATAAACACACTTGATAGTCTGGATGACAAGTGTTAGCATGGTCTTAACATGGAGGGAAACCGGAGAACCCGGGAAAACCCACATTTCCGAGTGGGTGACCATTATACCTTTTCACTTACAAAGCCAAGAAGGTGAATCAATTGACTGCATTGGTGAGAAGGGAGTGCACTAATGACTGCACTACCTGGTCACCATATGTATATATAGTTTCAATACCTGAAGTGTAAACTGATGTACTATTTGGCTGTATCCTCTAAACACAGCACTAAACTAAACATAACACAGGTAGTCACCATATTGTGCTGAGCCAACTGTTTTATTTATAGCAAATGTATTGTTTATGTAAATGTATCCTCTAAACACAGCACTAAACATAACACAGGTAGTCACCATATTGTGCTGAGCCGACTGGTTTATTTATAGCACATGTATTGTTTATGTAAACATGAAATAAAATAAATCTTACCAAACTTAGTTGTTTCAGTTAGTGTCTGATTATATCCGGTGATTTAATTAATGCAACTCGAATGGTAATATTATACACCAATACTTGACACATTAGGTCTGTATCATCTCCGCTATGGTTAAAGCGGTTGATGTACTATTTTCAAACAAAGTTTATTTTAAAAAACTTTAATAAAGTTGAAAAAAATGCCATGAAAAATAAAGGAGATATGACCCATTGAAATGTTGTAACGATGATATCATTGCACCTTTTTACCATATATGGCATATTGACAAAATGTCTTTTAAAGCAAAGAAAATCACTGCAAATGAAAAATTAAGCATACAATTTATACATTTTACATCTGTATATTTATTTTTAATTAATTTGCAGATTTTCTTTGCTGTCAAATGTATCTTGTCAATATGCCGTATATGGTAAAAAGGCGCGATGATGTCATCATTACAAGATAGCCGCCACCATTTATGTTCTATGCAAATTTACAATAGGTCATATCTCCTTTAATTTTCAAGGCATTTTGATGTCTTTCAGCTTTTTTCAGAGCCCTTTCAAATAAGACATGTTTGAAAATAGTGCATCAACCCTTTAACAATAAACATACTGCGGCTTTAGTTCCACCTGAAAAGCAAAGTAGGCATAATACGGAATACCACTTTACCTTGGCCAACCCCAAATAAACCATACACTCCGAGGTACATGTAGTTCTTATTCTGATATTCGGTTTGATTGACGTTAGTTATGTCTTTCAGGAAGGGGTCATCTGTCCATTCTGCCAGCCAAATGCTGGAACCAATACCTGCCCCTTGGTAGATGATGAAAATCGCAAAAATAAGGAGAGTGGCTATGCCGCCAATGGCCTTGAAGTACTTCATGTACACCTTCCACGATACCTGAAGTAAATATAGTATGGTATTAAAGAGGGTAGATCAGGTTTTTTCAAGAAGAATCTTAAATTTTAACAAGATGCATCGCCCGTCACTGCAGATGCTCGACTTTTGAGGCCTTGTCTATTTATTAGGAACCTAAGCTGAAAGGCAAACATCTTCTTAATTGCCTTATGGCAGACTACTGGCATTTGTCTCTGAACTTTTCATATGGAATTCTAAGGGGATTCTAAGATAAAATAAAAAAAAAAACTATAAAAAAGACTAAGCTGACCAGCTTACATACAAAACTGTAACCAATTTAACTCGCAGGCTACCCAGATCAGCCTGCGAGTAGCTCGCAGACTGTCTGATCAGCTTGCGAGTTACTCGCAGGATGATCTGGGTTTACAATGGACGCAAAGACTATTATTGTCATGCTTAGCGGATTAAGGGTTAAGCTCTTTAGAATAGTCAATATCATTATTTGTCAATTTTAAGTTGTACCTCTAGACCCGCACCACAAAAAGACTGATGTACACAACTAACGTGAAACATTTTGAGCCAACGAATACCTCTCATAACATAACAGGTGACAATATCAAATTGTCTGTTCTATTGAGCATAACTTGTATGTATAACCTTGACATTTTTAAACAAATATTCAACAATTGTCCTAAAAGGGCCTAAAAATACTCTACAGGTAAAAAAAAAGAGTCTATAGTTGATGACGGAAAGCAAAAAAGCAAAATAAAAATCTTCAACTCCTGACACGGCGCCTAGCGCAATAATTTTGACATTGCTACCAACTGCGTCACTGCCACAACACCCAAAAGTACTGTTTGCACAACTGGCCCTCATATAAAGGTCATCATTACTGAACCCTGTGGCTGGTCTTATTATAATATCTATGCTACAGTACTAAAACCAGCATCGGAATATTTTGTGCTGCTTGCTGTGTCACATAAGTTGATGTTGCAATGCCCTTCCCTGGCTTAAACAAAGAAAAAATTGCTTTTGTGTTTATAGGTTTAAAAGACAAATGCCAGACTTATGAAAGAAGAAAAATAAAAATAACTGTATTATAGATAGAATAATAAAATCTTCAAGTTCATACAAATGTGATTCTTTAGGCAGAGCCAAATTTGACCCCAAGGTCACCATTTGAACAAACTTGGTAGCAGGGCTCAATCTACTGGGCGATTCGGGCGAAGAACGCGCCCGCGATCTCTTGACTTCGCCTTGGCAGCACATCAAAGCGAAGTTCAAGTCGCCGAAACCTAAAAAAAAAAAAAAAAAAAAAAAAAAAAAAAATTAAAAATAAATAAATAATAGTTTAAAAAGGTACAGTATAGTAATAAATCCATTATCATAGAAATTTACATCAATATTTCAAGCTCATATTATAGAGTAAAAAGAATTAGTGTGCATATTACTGTATTCACTGCATTGCAATATACATGGTGATGACTATTCAACCGTTGTATACGTATACACGTCGCGTGAAGTCTCCCTAAATTCTCTCCACTTCTCCCTAAAATCACTTGAGGGAGAAGTGACTTCTCCCTAAATTCCTGGCCTAGATTGAGCCCTGGGTAGAGTATATAAGTTAATGCTGCATAAAATATAACAGAACTTTTGGTCCTGTAGCTTCAGAAGATGTTTTGGAAAATTCACAATTAAACTCAAGGTAAAACAACGATGTTCCAAAATGGGGCAAAACTGGGTCTAGGACACTCATAATGGACATGACACAAGGTCCATCCTACAAATGAAACAATATCTTACTTTTCCCGTCTCCGATTTCTCGGCCTCTATCAGCTTGTCTGCCTTCTTATCTTCCTTGCCATCTTTCCACTTCTCTTTACCACCAGCGCCATCTAGACTTGAGATTGTACGAAGAAGTGGCGGCTTTTCTTTGGGCTTTTTAGGTCTGCAGGTAAAGCGAGAGAAAAATAATCTAAATATCAAGTAAGATTTACCACTTTCACAACATGTCTCTATAATTATGTGCATCAGGAAACCAATAGTCTAACATACAATTCTGTTAACTCTTGTACACGAGGGAGGATATGTCTAATGTGTGATTCAGTAAACTTTTATACACAAGGGAGGACAGTCTAATGCGTGATTCAGTAAACTTTTATATACTAGGGAGGAGAATCTAATGTGTGAGTTGACTGTTATATACTCTTATATATGCAGGAGGACAGTTGTGTGTGTCAGTAAACTCTTATACACGAGGGAGGAGAGTCTAATGTGTGATTCAGTAAACTTTTATATACTAGGGAGGAGAATCTAATGTGTGAGTTGACTGTTATATACTCTTATATATGCAGGAGGACAGTTGTGTGTGTCAGTAAACTCTTATACACGAGGGAGGAGAGTCTAATGTGTAATTCAGTAAACTTTTATATACTAGGGAGGAGAATCTAATGTGTGAGTTGACTGTTATATACTCTTATATATGCAGGAGGACAGTTGTGTGTGTCAGTAAACTCTTATACACGAGGGAGGAGAGTCTAATGTGTAATTCAGTAAACTTTTATATACTAGGGAGGAGAATCTAATGTGTGAGTTGACTGTTATATACTCTTATATATGCAGGAGGACAGTTGTGTGCGTCAGTAAACTCTTATGCAAAAGGGAGGACAGCCTAATGTGTGATTCAGTAAACTCTAATGCATAAGAGAGGAGAATATAATGAGTGATTCAGTAATCTCATAAATACCAGGGAGGACAGTCTAATGTGTGATTCAGTAAACTCTTATGCACGAGGGAGGAGAATCTGATGTGTGAGTCAATAAACTCATATATGAGGGAGGACAGTCTATAAATGCGTAATTCAGTAAACTCTTTTACACGAGGGAGGAGAATATAATGTGTGAGTCAATAAACTCATATATGAGGGAGGACAGTCTATAAATGTGTAATTCAGTAAACTCTTATACACGAGGGAGGAGAATCTGATGTGTGAGTCAATAAACTCATATATGAGGGAGGACAGTCTATAAATGTGTAATTCAGTAAACTCTTTTACACTAGGGAGGAGAATATAATGTGTGAGTCAATAAACTCATATATGAGGGAGGACAGTCTATAAATGTGTAATTCAGTAAACTCTTATACACGAGGGAGGAGAATCTGATGTGTGAGTCAATAAACTCATATATGAGGGAGGACAATCTAATGTGTGATTCAGTAAACTCTTATGCACGAGGGAGGAGAATATGATGTGTGAGTCAATAAACTCATATATGAGGGAGGACAATCTAATGTGTGATTCAGTAAACTCTTATGCACGAGGGAGGAGAATCTGATGTGTGAGTCAATAAACTCATATATGAGGGAGGACAGTCTATAAATGTGTTATTCAGTAAACTCTTATACACGAGGGAGGAGAATTTAATGTGTGAGTCAGTAAATTCATAAATATGAGGGAGGACAATCTAATGTGTGATTCAGTAAACTCTTATGCACGAGGGAGGAGAATCTGATGTGTGAGTCAATAAACTCATATATGAGGGAGGACAGTCTAATGCGTGATTCAGTAAACTCTTATACATGAGGGAGGAGAATCTGATGTGTGATTTAGTAAACTGTTAGAGATAACGGAGTACAGTCTAATGTGTGATTCAGTAAAACTCTTATATACGAGGGAGGACAGTCTAACATGTGATTCAGTATACTCTTATATATAAGGGAGGAAAATAAGTGACTTTTAGCTTGGAAAATTTAGGTTCGAAATGGCCCAGTAAACTTTATTCATATAGGCCAACATAGTAAAAGTGTACTCTGTTGTGAGACCTTGAAAGGACTCCATCATTAGACGCTTGGATTACCAGCCTGCACTGACATAGATCAATATTTCTGAGTTTGATGTTTTCAACTGTGTGAAAAAGTTGAATTGGACTTTTTAGCATTTAATGCAATGTACTAAAGTTGGATTTTGGCATAAATTAGTGATTTTGCACATGAAAATGGACCATACATTGATCAACATGGATTATTTTGTGTATACTGTTCACAGTGAACTTCTCAAATCACTTCCGTAATGTCGATATGGTTTCCAGGCGATGAAACATCCTGATGAAACACTATCAATCTTTGAGTGCAAATGTCAGTGCATACATGCAGTGTCAACTATTCCGCGAAACATGGATATTCGATTGGATTTGCCAAAAACAGTGTGTGCTTGTGAGTCGATAAATTGTTTCTGGAACTTGGAAGTTTAGTTCTCGGTCGGTTTCAAATGGATACAATGTACCGACACTATTCAAAGGACGTGTTCACAGCATGGAAAGCAGCTTCATATGACCTCTAATAGGTATGTGTTTGTATAGCAAATTGTTTATTTCAGCCATTGACAATATTAGAAACATACCCCACCCACCTATGCAGTGCAGCAAATTTCAAAACCGCGGTGCAGTGTGTTTTATTTGTCGAGAATGTTCATCAAGTATGTTTATTAACTTAGTCGCTCTTCCTTGTTTGCTTTAAAGTTGTCTGACAACCTTTTTCGAACCGCTGTGCCTTTCGGGAAGATTTGTCGTTCGCAGTTGCACATTTGTCGAGACATGAAATTGTGTGTTTGCTGAATGAGGTGTTCCAGCTTTTAGCGTATTCATCTTATTTCTTGTATTCCATTAGTACGCAAGCAATTTGTTCTCTCGTAATATTTTTCAGGCGCATTTCATACAAATTTCGCGTCATGTCAAATAAAAAACATCCAATATATTGTATGTCTGTTTATTTATAGGGGAAAAAAAATACAGACAAAATTTTAATGTACCGTTACATTCTTTATCGTCTCTTTTTACGTAACAAGCGTAAGTTAAAAAATGGCGTTATAATTCTTTTCGGTTCTAAATTCTGATTATAAATTTTATTTTGCACTAAGAAATAAAACTGTGCTAATATATGATTAAAAAAAAGTACGCGAATTTCATGTTCGCGTCATAATATTCTGGTTCTGTCATTATTCACGGAAAAGATTGCCTGTGTCACCTTGATATATTTTTTCGCAGATCTGTACTGAATTTATTTTTGGCATGTATACTAAGTGTTGTGCTGCAAACTTTTTCGCTCTGATCCGAATGGTTTGAGATGGTGTACAGTGTCGTCTGGAGAAACATCGCAGTCGGTCGCAAGCAGTTTATCAGTGTTTGTCATTTGGACAAAGTTTTTTTGACTGACTGACTGACTGACTGACTGATTGATGACTGATTGATAACTGATAGATGACAGATTGATTGATTGACTGTTATTTGAGATGAATTCAACTATGTAAAAAGTGCACGCAACGCGGTTCAATGCGATTAATTGACAGTTTCGATATAACATGGAATTGACAGAAGTTTTATGAAATATACCGATTGTTATAATTTCACTGATTTTTAACGTAAGCGCTGTTCATGTATATTTGGTAGCGTTATCTGTATTGTGATAATTTCTGACTAAACTGCATGCCGGTGGTTTTCGATTGATTTTCTGCTTTTGCAAGTTGTCGTGTCATTGGGTGTTTCCAAATTATCTCCCCTGCTGGTTTTATGTAGTTATTCCCCCTTTTAATTACTGTTGTGTATATTTTCTTATTTTTCTCTCTACATTTTGATTTGTACAACAGGATTTTTCAAATAGGAATAGTGACATTGCTATCAATATTGTAAACATGTGCTAAGTAAAGCCCATTTTATCTTTTTATACAGGAAGCTGGTAGAAGATGCCAATTTGACAGTTGAATGCAGGTAGGGCTTGTTTTATTGGAGCCATGCCCTGTGTTGACAGCCACCTTAATGGCCTTTAATGGCACTGTATGACAGGTAATATAATAAACTATTTTTGAATTAGAAAATAATTCTCACCACTACTTCTGTTTGAAAAAAAAACATTAAATAATAAAATAAAAAAAAATAAAAAAATCATGTATGGGCATAGGTAATCCATTAATAAATTAAGTAACACTGCCTGCAACACAAACAGCACACTTCTGTTAGATTATATATATACATATCCAACACAAATCCTACAACATTTAAGAACAAAATATCTTTGAACACAAAAGTTACTCAATATTTTCTATTCTCGATACAGATTAAAATCCATGATTTTTTTCACGCCATGAATATGGCGTGAAGCGAACTGATGCATGTTGTATTTTGAGCCATAAACTCATATAATCTATGACAAAAGTACCGGTTAATATTTGTTTGTGTTAGATAGTTGTCTATTGTTGTTGTGGTTATGATTTTGAAGACGCGCACACACATGAGCCCCCCTTGAAGGTCTCACTACACAGTTAGCTCCCTTGAAAGCCACGGTAGGATAAAACTTGCACCATAAAAAGTAGTAGTATGTTGTTCGGTTTTAAATATTTTTAATAATTGCTGACAGATATATGTATTGCTGTTGCAGGTGAGATGAACACAGTCTGAAATTGGATGTGCAGCTATTAGATGACACTGACACCAGAATATGACAGTTTTATGGGGGTTGAAGCAGTGTAGGAATTCTGGTACAAACTCTGGAGTAAAAGCCCAAAATAGTGCAAAGGATGCCACCACTCCAATTAAAAAAAAAAAAACTGGTCAACGTACCATATTTTGTACATTTTTGTGTGGGCAAATGACTGTGTTTCATAAATAAGTGACTTTTAGCTTGGAAAATTTAGGTTCGAAATGGCCCA
>JAWPHD010013235.1:0-69827 GCA_037043455.1 Cyrtodaria siliqua
GGAGGACAGTCACCACAAAACACAGAAACAAACACGCAAACAGACAAACAAGAAGGCAAAAGTAATAATAATAGTCGCGAAACTTTCATTTATTATTGACACTAAATATATTTAAATTAATTAATATGATTAGTTATTTGTAGGTGGGACAGTGGCTAACCTTTACTTTTCCTAGTGAATTTAAGGACTTTAGGTACTAACTTAAATTCATTTTATGGTGGGTGAGAGAATGATTGATTCAATATAACATAACATATTTGGGAGGTGGGTGACATTGCAGTCGCTAATTACCTTTTATTTATTATTAATATTAAATATAAAGTAATTTAAAATAAATTAATATCGCAAGGTGGGCGACATGACAGTCACTAAACTTTTCATTAGCAAAACATCCTTCATAACAAAGCCAGATATGGAACATCATACACAATGTTAAAATTCTGGAACAAAGACAGCCTGGACCTAGATACACATGATGGCAAGATGCACATGGCACAGACTTGATGGTTAAGGTAATTGCATCCAGTTTTAATGTGTATGGCTATCACTGTTCAGTTTAATTAAAATTTGAGATCCAGAGTCTTGAAATCAGTATTTTTATTTATTACATAACTTCCTGTGTGGGAAATATATTTATCATGTTGCACTAGTGTAATAAATATGCAAATGCAGGAAAATTATCGTTCTTTCTTTTCCATTCAGCCCAATACAGTATTATGCTAACCTTGCGTCACATTGTTTAGATCTATCGGAAATAGAAATATTTAGCTTCGCTCGTCTTGAGGCTTTGCCTTGTTCATATTATTGTGATATATAATATTGTATATTATTTTGAGATTTCTAGACGTACATTAAATTATAATTAATGAACGCAAATAGTGAAAATGCGTTTTTTATGACGTCATCTATCAAACACATCAGAAACAAAACACATCTTAACGCCAGTAAAATGTAAAGAAAGCAGATAATTCTTGAGAAAAAACTATGTAAAACCTAAGGCAAGTGTTTACACACCTAAAACACCGATTAATAGGGCTCAATCTTGATGATAGTATGTTCTC
Source organism: Cyrtodaria siliqua (assembly GCA_037043455.1). Taxonomy (NCBI): domain Eukaryota; kingdom Metazoa; phylum Mollusca; class Bivalvia; order Adapedonta; family Hiatellidae; genus Cyrtodaria; species Cyrtodaria siliqua. The sequence goes on from JAWPHD010013235.1 coordinate 1,062, forward strand.
AAAATGAATTGAAACGGTCAATATATTTTGACAAACAGTTCATTACTTAAACGGTATACACCATGTACATACGTTACCTGTTGATGTAGTGGAAGTAACGGCATTTTGTGTGGAATAATGCTTCAGTGCGGTGTAATTTTACACCGAAGGTACGAAAATGAGTATTGGCTTGTTCTATTTATATATTCCGGAAGTGCAACATAGCGCAAAATGGGGTCCATAAATTTTCGAAACATCGTCTGAACGTTGATTTGTCTAAACGTTTGTCGTGTTTTCAAACATTCGAGGAAAATATGATTTTTTCTACAATAAAGTGCACAGAAAAATGCGAAAGTAAACCGGTCAAATGCATTAAATCGCGCTGTACATTATCATGTGAAGTAAATGACACTCTTCTATAACATGTTTTCAAGTTTGTTTGGTATCTTTACAATTATTTCTTATTTAATAATTTACTTCACATAATTGTGTACAGCGGAATTTAATGCATTTGACCGGTTTACTTTCGCATTTTTCTGTACACTTTAATGTGTTTGGGTAGGCCAAAAGGTCTTAATTTCCTCTAATGTTTGAAACAAAAAGACAAACGTTTAGACAAAATAACGTTCAGGCGAGTGTTCGCAAATGTATGGACCACATCTTGCGCTATGTCACACTTCTGGTATATATAAATAAGAACAAGAAAATACTTCTTTTCTTCGGTGTAAATATACACCCCACTTAGGCGTTATTGCATCACAAAACGTTATTACTTCCACCACATCTACGGGTAACGTATGGACATGGTGGTATATAAACAAGCGTATTTGTACATATGTCGGACATACAGTTCGCCACTATGCTTTCCGCTTTGATTGTACGATGGCAGAACAGTTTGTGGACCATATGATAACCTCTACCTAAATCCTTAAGGGACGGTGGCGTTTGATTTTGTTTGATTTTTGTCTTAAATCATGTCTTGTCGTGTCCTTAACTGTTTGTTCTCTTGTTACTCCAGCTTCTTCAAAGTTACTGGGTACTTTCATTGTGGCTTTTTAGGATTTTTAAATTCATATATACATGGTCATCTATGTGTTATACCTAAATTGCCTATTAATTCTGCCTTGTTTGTTAGAGAATATAGTCTGGCGGGAATTTCTTTATTTACACTGTCCCGTTTCTTTGGGATGAAATAGGTAATAGTGTGGTTTGGTGCACCTTAGAACCGAGTTTAAACCCCGGCGCCCATTTTGTCACTAACCATTCCAATGCGGTAGCCCTATTGTCAACCCGTTTGTGGTTGTGATATCACATGCCTTACACTGTCCCGTTGTATTGGGTTGATGGTAGGGTAGGTATGAGGGATGGTGCACCCTAGAACCTGGTTTAAACACAAAGCGGCCCTTTTTTGCCACTTACCGTTCCAAGGCGGTAGCCCTGTTGTCAACCCTTTTGTGTTTGTGATGTCTTATTTTTCATTTTATTCATTTTTAAAGTTGTTCTCGTCCTTGAATGGTTCTTTTCCTGTTCGATTGTTTTATCTATATTTACTTCTTATTAACTTTGTAATGGCTGTCTGTTTTAATGTTTCTGGTTGACTGTGTTCTGTGAAATCTACATTTACTGCTCGACTATTATACCTACTTTTACCTATAAATATAAATATCGAACTATCCAGTCTTGCTAGCGTCATACGAAACAATGTCACCTGCCTAGAATTGTTCATGATCACAGTGCGCCTGTTTTGGCAGATCCATCAAATTGTATTTCGAATATTTTTGTTGTATATGATTTATGTTTTTATCAGATCAATCTTCAACGGAAGAAAAAAGGGCTCACCTATAGAACCTCTTATACTAGGAAGCGTTTCAATTGACCCATGATGCAATGAGGACCAAAAGATGAATGTATATAAGGCTGTAATATTGTTTGCGGTACCACAACAGACGCTTAGGGATATAATAAGTGACTATGTTAAGGCTAAGTAGATAAAAAACGATATCGAAATTGAAATTTGCATATCGTTTCTCCTTTTTTCAATACAGAGATCCACTCGAAAAAGGCGATAGTATCAGAAATGTTAGCTTTGTTATGTTGAAGTTCTTCAATGTATATTATTTACCATAACAGGAAAGAAAGGGTTGTCTATTGTTTATATGTTTACAATTGCAAAGGGCACTATCTGATTTAAGTGAATATAGAGCTATAGATTTTATGCCCGGCACTTTTTTTTCATTGCCCTCTATCATCCTGATAAACTGAAATTGTACGAATTTATTTATTATCAAATACTTTTGTAATTGTACGAAGTGATTTATTACCAAATACTGTAACGTATATGTCTGGGAGGGTATTATACTACTAGGCCAAATGAATTGATTTGGAGTGTTGATTAAAGGCTTTTTTAGTATATTTTGAGCCGCAATTGATAGAAGGAATTGATGCATTGGAACTACACTACACTTCCTATCGCCCTATTCTTACTTATTGCCCATATTCCTATGGTTCTTTCCGTGTTTATATTTTTAATGGTTTACTCCATCATCCGACGGAAGAGGCAACGGGTAATGTCTTGCATAAGGACATTATGAAGTAACCCAGAGGCGTCAGTGAGGCTCGAAGCCTAAAACCCGTGATCCTCAGATTCAGAGTCGTGAACAGAGTAAATTGCCATTCTTTACAAGACACTGTAAAATAACCTAATGTTATGTACCGAATGTGCTTATTTTATTTTGTTTTATATGCATTGTAGTATCACTGAGGTCCAAATATTGCATGTCGACATTTCTGAACGTATAAACTACTAAATAAAACAAAATCGAGATGATCTGTAGGGGAAAAATATTTTTTTATTTGATAAAATAGTTTCACATAACGCAAGAGTAATGTACATATGCGACATACCGGACTATACAGTGATATATATTGAGGTGTTCAAATAGGTTTATTTTGTATTGCAACACATTGAACAAAATAAACCATGCTTTAAATCCCACTAGTTCAGTGATTAGAACGCCAGACTGTTAATCACAAACTCTCGTGTTCAAGTCCCGAGAGAGGCAAACCTGTTTTACTGGAAAAGTATAATGACTCATATGTGCATATACGATGTGCACTACTAAATATATAGTAGTTCACATCGTACATGCACACAGAAATCAATATACTTTTTTCTGTTTTAGTAGTGCATGGACATAGGAATCGTTATACTTTTCCTGTTTTAGTAGTACACATAGTACATGCACACAGGAATCATTATACTTTTCCTGTTTTAGTAATACACATCGTACATGCACATAGGAATCATTATACTTTTCCTGTTTTAGTAGTGCGCATCGTACATGCACACAGGAATCATAATACTTTTCCTGTTTTAGTAGTGCATGGACATAGGAATCATTATACTTTTCCTGTTTTAATAGTACACATAGTACATGCACACAGGAATCATTATACTTTTCCTGTTTTAGTAGTACACATCGTACATGTACACATGAATCATTATACTTTTCCTGTTTTAGTAGTGCGCATCGTACATGCACACAGGAATCATTATACTTTTCCTGTTTTAGTAGTGCATGGACATAGGAATCATTATACTTTTACTGTTTTAGTAGTGCACATCGTACAGGCACACAGGAATCATTATACTTTTCCTGTTTTAGTAGAACACAATGTACATTCACACAGGAATCATTATACTTTTCCTGTTTTAGTATTGCACATCGTACATGCACACAGGAATCATTATACTTTTCCTGTTTTAGTAGTACACATCGTACATGCACAAAGGAATCATTATACATTTCCTGTTTTAGTAGTGCACATCGTACATGCACACAGGAATTATTATACCTTTCCTGTTTTAGAAGTGCACATATTACATGCACACAGAAACCATTATACTTTTCCTGTTTTAATAGTACACATCGTACATGCACAAAGCAATCATTATACTTTCCCTGTTTTAGTAGTGCACATCGTACATGCACATAGGAATCATTATACTTTTCCGATTTTAGTAGTGCACATCGTACATGCACAAAGGAATCATTATACTTTTTCTGTTTTAGAAGTGTACATCGTACATGCACACAGGAATCATTATACTTTACCGGTTTTTATAGACACATCGTACATGCACACGGGAATCATTATACTTTTTCGGTTTTTATAGACACATTGTACATGCACACAGAAATCATTATACTTTCCTGTTTTAGTAGTGCACATCGTACATGCATACAGGAATCATTATACTTTTCCTGTTTTAGTAGAGCACATTGTACATGCACACAGGAATCCTTATACTTTTCCTGTTTTAGTATTGCACACCATACATGCACACAGGAATCATTTTACTTTTCCGGTTTTTATAGACACATTGTACATGCACACGAGAATCATTTTACTTTTCCTGTTTTTATAGAGTGCACCTTATACATGCACACAGGAATCATTATATTTTTCCTGTCTTAGTCGTGCACATCGTACATGAAAACAGGAATAAATATACCTTTCCTGTTTTAGTAGTACACATCGTACATGTACACAGGAATCATTATACTTTACCTGTTTTAGTAGTGCACATCGAACATGCACACAGTAATCATTATATTTCTCCTGTTTTACTTTTCCTCTTTCAGTAGTGCACATCGTACATGCACATAGAAATCATTATAGTTTTCCTTTTTTACTTTTCCCGTTTTAGTAGCGCACATCGTACATGCACATAGGAATCAATACACTTTTCCTGTTTTACTTTTCCTGTTTTACTTTTCCTGTTTTAGTATTGCACATCGTACATGCATATAGGAATCATTATGCTTTTACCTGTTTTACTTTTCCTGTTTTGGTAGTGCACATCGTACATGCACATAGGAATCATTATACTTTTCCTGTTTTACTTTCCTTGTTTTAGTAGCGCACATCGTACATGCACATAGGAATCAATATACTTTTCCTGTTTTACTTTTCCTGTTTTAGTAGCGTACATCGTACATGCACATAGGAATCATAACACTTTTCCTGTTTTACTCTTCCTGTTTTAGTAGTGCACATCGTACATGCACGTAGGAATCATTATGCTTTTACCTGTTTTACTTTACCTGTTTTGGTAGTGCACATCGTACATGCACACAGGAATCATTATACTTGTCCTGTTTTAGTAGTGCACATCGTACATGCACATAGGAATCATTTTACTTTTCCCGTTTTAGTAGTGCACATCGTACATGCACATAGGAATCATTATACTTTTCCTGTTTTAATAGTGCACATCGTACATGCACATAGGAATCATTATACTTTTTCTGTTTTAGTAGTGCACATCGTACATGCACATAGGAATCATTATTCTTTTCTTGTTTTACTTTTCCGTGTTTTAGTAGTGCACATCGTACATACACATAGGAATCATTATACCATTCCTGTTTTAGAAGTGCGCATTCTACATGCACATAGGAATCATTATACTTTTCCTGTTTTAGTAGTGCACATCGTACAGGCACACAGGAATCATTATACTTTTCCTGTTTTAGTATTGCACATCGTACATGCACACAGGTATCAGTATACTGTTTCTGTTTTAGTAGTACACATCGTACATGCACACAGGAATCATTATACTTTTCCTGTTTTAGTAGTGCACATCGTACATGCACACATAACTCATTATACTTTTCCTGTTTTAGTAGTACACATCGTACATGCACAAAGGACTCATTATACTTTTCCTGTTTTAGTAGTGCACATCGTACATGCACACAGGAATCCTTATACTTTTCCTGTTTTAGAAGTGCACATCGTACATGCACAAAGGAATCATTATACTTTTCCTGTTTTAGTAGTGCACATCGTACATGCACACAGGAATCATTATACTTTTCCGGTTTTTATAGACACATTGTACATGCACACAGGGATCATTATACATTTCCGGTTTTTATAGACACATCGTACATGCACAAAGGAATCATTATACTTTTCCTGTTTTAGTAGTGCACATCGTACATGCACATAGGAATCATTTTACTTGTCCTGTTTAGTAGAACACATTGTACATGCACATAGGAATCATTATACTTTTCCTGTTTTAGTAGTGCACACCATACATGCACACAGGAACCATTTTACATTTCCGATTTTTATAGACACATTGTACATGCATACGGGAATCATTTTACTTTTCCTGTTTTTATAGAGTGCAACTTATACATGAACACAGGAATCATTATATTTTTGCTGTCTTAGTAGTGCACAGCGTACATGCACACAGGAATCATTATAATTTCCTGTTTTAGTAGTGCATGGACATAGGAATCATTATACTTTTCCTGTTTTAGTAGTGCACATCGTACAGGCACACAGGAATCATTATACTTTTCCTGTTTTAGTAGAACACATCGTACATTCACACAGGAATCATTATACTTTTCCTGTTTTAGTAGTACACATAGTACATGCACACAGGAATCATTATACTTTTCCTGTTTTAGTATTGCATATCGTACATGCACATAGGAATCATTATAATTTTCCTGTTTTAGTAATACACATCGTACATGTACACATGAATCATTATACTTTTCCAGTTTTAGTAGTGCACATCGAACATGCACACAGTAATCATTATACTTTTCCTGTTTTACTTTTCCTGTTTTAGTAGTGCACATCGTACATGCACATAGGAATCATTATACTTTTCCTGTTTTAATTTTCCTAATTAAGCAGTGCACATCGGACATGCACATAGGAATCATTATACTTTTCCTGTTTTACTTTTCTTGTTTTAGTAGTGCACATCGTACATGTACACAGGAATCATTTTACTTTTCCTGTTTTAGTAGTGCACATCGTACATGCACACAGGAATCATTATACTTTTCCTGTTTTAATAGTGCACATCGTACATACACATTAGAATCATTATACTTTTCCTTTTTTAGTAGTGCACATCGTACATCCACATAGGAATCATTATACTTTTCCTGTTTTAGTAGTGCACATCGTACATGCACACAGTAATCAATATACTGTTCCTGTTTTAGTAGTGCACATCGTACATGCACTTAGGAATCATTATACTTTTCCTTTTTTAATTTTCCTAATTTAGCAGTGCACATCGTACATGCACATAGGAATCATTATACTTTTCCTGTTTTACTTTTCCTGTTAAGAGTAGTGCACATCGTACATGTACACAGGAATCATTTTACTTTTCCTGTTTTAGTAGTGCACATCGTACATGCACATAGGAATCATTATACTTTTCCTGTTTTAATAGTGCACATCGTACATGCACATTGGAATCATTATACCTTTCCGGTTTTAGTAGTGCACATAGTACATGCACACAGGAATCATTATACTGTTCCTGTTTTAGTATTGCACATCGTACATGCACACAGGAATCATTATACTTTTCCTGTTTTAATAGTACACATCGTACATGCACAAAGGAATCATTATACATTTCCTGTTTTAGTAGTGCACATCGTACATGCACACAGGAATTATTATACCTTTCCTGTTTTAGAAGTGCACATATTACATGCACACAGAAACCATTATACTTTTCCTGTTTTAATAGTACACATCGTACATGTACAAAGCAATCATTATACTTTCCCTGTTTTAGTAGTACACATCGTACATGCACATAGGAATCATTATACTTTTCCGGTTTTAGTAGTGCACATCGTACATGCACAAAGGAATCATTATACTTTTTCTGTTTTAGAAGTGTACATCGTACATGCACACAGGAATCATTATACTTTACCGGGTTTTTATAGACACATCGTACATGCACACGGGAATCATTATACTTTTTCGGTTTTTATAGACACATTGTACATGCACACAGAAATCATTATACTTTCCTGTTTTAGTAGTGCACATCGTACATGCACACAGGAATCATTATACTTTTCCTGTTTTAGTAGAGCACATTGTACATGCACACAGGAATCCTTATACTTTTCCTGTTTTAGTATTGCACACCATACATGCACACAGGAATCATTTTACTTTTCCGGTTTTTATAGACACATTGTACATGCACACGGGAATCATTTTACTTTTCCTGTTTTTATAGAGTGCACCTTATACATGCACACAGGAATCATTATATTGTTCCTGTCTTAGTCGTGCACATCGTACATGCACACAGGAATCACTATACCTTTCCTGTTTTAGTAGTACACATCGTACATGTACACAGGAATCATTATACTTTTTCTGTTTTAGTAGTGCACATCGAACATGCACACAGTAATCATTATATTTTTTCTGTTTTACTTTTCCTCTTTCAGTAGCGCACATCGTACATGCATATAGGAATCATTATGCTTTTACCTGTTTTACTTTTCCTGTTTTGGTAGTGCACATCGTACATGCACATAGGAATCATTATACTTTTCGTGTTTTACTTTCCTTGTTTTAGTAGCGCACATCGTACATGCACATAGGAATCAATATACTTTTCCTGTTTTACTTTTCCTGTTTTAGTAGCGTACATCGTAAATGCACATTGGAATCATTACACTTTTCCTGTTTTACTCTTCCTGTTTTAGTAGTGCACATCGTACATGCACGTAGGAATCATTATGCTTTTACCTGTTTTACTTTTCCTGTTTTGGTAGTGCACATCGTACATGCACACAGGAATCATTATACTTTTCCTGTTTTAGTAGTGCACATCGTACATGCACATATGAATTATTTTACTTTTCCTGTTTTAGTAGTGCACACCATACATGCACATAGGAATCATTACACTTTTCCTGTTTTACTCTTCCTGTTTTAGTAGTGCACATCGTACATGCACGTAGGAATCATTATGCTTTTACCTGTTTTACTTTTCCTGTTTTGGTAGTGCACATCGTACATGCACACAGGAATCATTATACTTTTCCTGTTTTAGTAGTGCATATCGTACATGCACATAGGAATCATTATACTTTTCCTGTTTTAATAGTGCACATCGCACATGCACATAGGAATCATTATACTTTTTCTGTTTTAGTAGTGCACATCGTACATGCACATAGGAATCATTATTCTTTTCCTGTTTTACTTTTCCGTGTTTTAGTAGTGCACATCGTACATGCACATAGGAATCATTATACCATTCCTGTTTTAGAAGTGCGCATTCTACATGCACATAGGAATCATTATACTTTTCCTGTTTTAGTAGTGCACATCGTACAGGCACACAGGAATCATTATACTTTTCCTGTTTTAGTATTGCACATCGTACATGCACACAGGTATCAGTATACTGTTTCTGTTTTAGTAGTACACATCGTACATGCACAAAGGAATCATTATACTTTTCCTGTTGTAGTAGTGCACATCGTACATGCACACATAAATCATTATACTTTTCCTGTTTTAGTAGTACACATCGTACATGCACAAAGGACTCATTATACTTTTCCTGTTTTAGTAGTGCACATCGTACATGCGCACAGGAATCCTTATACTTTTCCTGTTTTAGAAGTGCACATCGTACATGCACAAAGGAATCGTTATACTTTTCCTGTTTTAGTAGTGCACATCGTACATGCTCACAGGAATCATTATACTTTTCCGGTTTTTATAGACACATTGTACATGCACACAGGGATCATTATACATTTCCGGTTTTTATAGACACATCGTACATGCACAAAGGAATCATTATACTTTTCCTGTTTTAGTAGTGCACATCGTACATGCACACAGGAATCATTATACTTGTCCTGTTTTAGTAGAACACATTGTATATGCACATAGGAATCATTATACTTTTCCTGTTTTAGTAGTGCACACCATACATGCACACAGGAACCATTTTACTTTTCCGATTTTTATAGACACATTGTACATGCACACGGGAATCATTTTACTTTTCCTGTTTTTATAGAGTGCAACTTATACATGAACACAGGAATCATTATATTTTTGCTGTCTTAGTAGTGCACAGCGTACTTGCACACAGGAATCATTATACTTTTCCTGTTTTTGGAGTGCACATCGTACATGCACACAGGAATCATTTTACTTTTCCTGTTTTGGTGTGCACATCATACATGCACACAGGAATTATAATACTTTTCCTGTTTTTATAGTGCACATCATACATGCACACAGGAATCATTATACTTTACTGTTTTTGCAGTGCACATCATATATGCGCACAGGAATCATTTTACTTTTCCTGTTTAGTAGTGCACATCGTACATACACACAGGAATCATTATACTTTTCCTGTTTTAGTAGTACACATCGTACATGCACAAAGGAATCATTATACTTTTCCTGTTTTAGTAATACACATCGTACATGCACACAGGAATCATTATACTTTCCTGTTTTAGTAATGCACTGCACACAGAAATCATTTTACTTTTCCTGTTTTAGTAGTGCACATCGTGCACGCACAGAGAAATCATTATACTTTTCCTGCCAATTTAGTGGTTGACCCATTTGTATTTCGCAAATATGCTTTCCTGTTTGAGTGTGCGATTACCGGACAGATTTTGGATGTCAACATGAATTTTGGGCTTTATGAAGCTTAACGGATGGCTACAGCAATATTGTAAACAGATCTACAGGAGCGTATATTTTCATTATATCTAACCATATCATGTTATAAAACATATAGCAAGTAATAAACATTCTAGATTCATATTCGACGTCTAGGCACACTGAACAAAAGATCCATGTGTATAAGGTGTTTGGCATGACACGGGCAGGGATGGAACCCACGACCTCCTGCAGGAGATGCGGACGCTCTCCAATTACGCCACCGCAGCTGTACTACTACTAAATAGAAACAATTAACTCACTTGTATAACGAAATAACGTGTTAGATTAAAATTCTTACCTTGGTCTTAAGTTGTGGCTATCAGTAGTTCTCCGGAGATGGAACACTTCCTTCCAAATATATCTGGACAATGTAAATAAGTATAGAGTAGTACAAATGCATATATGGCTTTCCAAAAATGTGATTAGTAATCCAAGTACAACCTGAAGGTCCTATCTATATATAGAGAGAGAGAATAATAAATGGGTATTTTCATATCACACCCTATATCAGCCTGAGACTCCATATCAGCCCGAGAGCTTTAGGCTGATATGGGTCGAGGGCCTGATATCGGGTGTGATATGAAAATACACATTTTTTATTCTATTTATCATATACTTCAGCAATGACTTTGTTAAACTGTCAAATTCAACTAATTTACTACGCCTTTTTCCAGGGAGAATACAATAATATTATTAATAGATATAATCCCATTTTGTTGTGTTCATGCACGTCTGTCGTGTAAACTTGTGTAGATCTAAACGACATTTTTTTCCGAAATTTGATTTAAAATGAATGCCATTGACTTTGAAATTGTCTAATTCAGAAAATGAATGGTCACAAGTGGTTATTTTATCCCCGGATGGTTCTATATAATTGAGTTTATTATAAAGTTGTTAAACTATCTTTATGGTCCGTGTATTATGCCTTATGTGTTTCTTTATTTTACTTTTATATATCTATCATCTATTTTATTTCATCTTCTTTGCATTACTAGTCATTTCCGTAGGGTTATGGTCAAAGATGACAGCCCAACGTACACATGTAGATGTGTCGCCAATAATCTGGCGCGAACAGACGAAAAACGAAAACGATACGAGTGAATGAATGAATGAATGAATGAATGAATGAATAAATAAATAAATAAACAAACGAACGAACGGACGAATGAATGAATTAACATGTTTCTAAGAAAAATGCCGTTTAAAATAAAAGTTATAAAAAAGGGTACCTCGCCTTGCAAGACAAATGGCGGAGAGATGTCAGATGAGCGGACGGACACACGGACGCCCAACGAGGAGTTACCATTGTATACAAGTTCATCTATGAGCCTTTCTCTAAGCCTTAGGCTCATGTGTGATAATACGCGAAAGGTGATTTATAAATAAACAAGATATAAGATTGTTTAAATGTTACATTCATTTGTGTTAATTTATTTCTTGTGAAACAGGGAAACCGTTGACCCGAATTTACTCCTGTCACATCAAAAATCAGAACTGAACGTGGGTATCACGATAAAGGCAAGTAAATACCCTGTCGAGTGATAACTCTCTTTATGGTACTTTCAAAATGTTGAACTCGCCTGAGATTTCGTCGAGTGGTCAACCTATTCCGTATGGACAGACCGCGAATTGACGGACGAAACGGCGGACGGGCGGACGTACGGACGGGGCAAAAGTTATCATTATTTATTACCTCACCTATGAACATTTGGCTCATGTTAACTTATTACCGAAAGCAGTTTTATACACAAACACAATAATTATGCTTTTCAAAAAAAAAAAAAATGTTTTTTTTATTTAATTATTGTGAATACTTTGACCTCAATTTACCCCGATTACACCCATAATCAGGGATAAACACGGGTACCACGACAAAGGCGAGAGATACCCTTTCGAGTGATAACTGCTGCTCGCAATATTTTGAACTCGACTCGCAATTCATGGAGTGGCTATTAGACGTTCGTCCGACCAACAGCAATTGGGCGGACGGCGTCCACCCATCCGCCCATCCGCCGTCTGTCCGGAAGAACGTCTAGTAGCCACTCAATGAATTCTGAGTCGAGTTTAACATTACTCAAAAGAGTATATCTTACCTGTATCGTGGTACCCGTGATCTACACTGATTTTGTATGTGACAGGGGTAAATTGAAGTCAAAGGACATAACCCTTTTCCAAAATATTTAATTAAAATTCAATGTACATGTTTGAAAACCATTATTATTTTGTTCATGCATAAAGCATATTTAGGTCATAAGTTAACAATAGTTCAGCTAAGCTAATGTACAGTGATAATAATTTTTCGTTCGTCGTCCGTCTGCCAATCCGGCGTGACGGACGACGGACGATGACTTATTACCGTATATCAGCTCACCTCTGATCCTTTTACTTATGTTAGCTTATGAACGAAATATGCTTCGTGCATCAACAAAAAAATAATGGCTTTCAAAAGTGTACGTTCAATTTTTCAATTAAATATTCTAAAGAAGCGTCATGACCTTCGCAATTTACCCCTGTCACATAAAAAGCAGAGCAGAACACGGCTACCACGACAAAGGCAAGATATTACCCTTTCGATTGATACCTGTCTTTATGCTCCTCGCAAAATGTTGAACTCGACTCAATATTCATTGTGTGGCTACTAGACGTTCTCCCGGACAGACGTCGGATGGGCGGATAGACGGCGGATGGTTGGACGGACGGACGGGCGGACAACGGAAGAATGCTTACCTCATCTGTGAACCTTTTACTTATGTTAGCTTAAGACCGAAATATGCTTCGTGCATAAAAAACATAATAATGGCTTTCAAAAGTATACATTCAATTTTTCAATTAAATATTCTAAAGAAGGGTCATGACCTTTGACCGCAAATTACCCCTGTCACATAAAAAATCAGGGCAGAACACAGGTACCACCACAAAGGTAAGATATTACTCTTTCGAATGATATCGGTCTCTGTGCTCCTCGCAAAATGTTGAACTCGACTCACAATTCATTGTGTGGCTAATGGACGTTCTTCCGGACAGACGTCGGATGGGCGGCGGATGGGCGGACGGACGGGCGACGGATGAAAACTTATCATCGTATATCACCTCACTTCTAAGCCTTTTACTTATATTAGCTTATGACCGAAATATGCTTCGTGCATCAACAAAATAATAATGGCTTTCAAAAATAAGCATTCAATTTTTCAATAAGATATTCTGAAAAAGGGTCATGACATTTGACCTCAATAGATCCCTGTCACATACAAAATTAGGACTGAACACGGGTACCACGACAAAGGCAATATATCACTCTTTAGAGTGATACCTATCACTATGCTCCTTGGAATATTCTGAACTCCGAGTCAAAAACTTATGTTACATCACGTATGTTACACTTTTGTTTTGTTGATGTATTAATTTACGAATCACACAGAGTACAGGTCAACTACTTATATCTATGGTTAGGGTAGTAAAACAGGTTTTACGAAAATATACCATTTTTTTCTGAACAAGCAGGAGGGACGGTCACGTATTTTATATCCCTAAAATGCCATGATTTGTTTTTATTCTATTAGGCTATTTTATAAAATAAAAAATTCAGCTGAGCTAACTTTAAGTTCAAATGATAATAGTGTACATGGGTCCTTATGAACATGTTCGGCAATTTGTATGTCTCATTTAAGCTAGGGTATGTAGTCTATGATACTCTCAAGTTATGGTAACGTATGTTTATTCACTTTGGCGACATTTTTAAAGGGAAAATTGTAAATGTTGTCAAATGTGTTAGTTCGCGACAGTAACGTATGTTACCTTTTAAAGTGTTTGACTCATCATAACAAACACAAATGATAACGTTTGGAAGAAACTGTTAGTTCTCCGACTTACTCAACTATACTTTCATTGCAAATGTACACTGACCGTGATTGTTATTATTACTGTTAACAAGTATAACTATGGCGACAACGATGCACGGCTTTATTGAGAAACAGAGATTTTATGTATTCATTGGCAGTGGTCAGAAACCCACGATATGGACACATATGTGTTGTTGATAACAAATCTTGTTAATTCATTAAACTATACGAAGTTATTAAGATGTTTTGCAAATGTTATTGCTGTATTTTTTGTTTGGCTCTTGTCACCATTTTGAAATTCTTAAAATAGTATCGTGTTGTAGTTTGATTGCGATCGACATCAGCTATATGTTAAGATAAAATATATTTCAGAAAAAGAAAACGAGAAATAATCGAGAAAACTTCATCTTTTAATTTGTACTATTTTTAGCAGGGCATGCATGTACTATAATCACCTATGATTTTTCCACTATACAACGCCCTACCACCAAACCTGATCAACGATAAATTGATTCCGCTTATATAGAAGACATTTGCTAGAGAAGGTACTACTTTTCTTGCTTGTAATTATGTCAGGGCTTCTTTACGAGTTTGTCCGCGAATAGGATATCACACCTTTATTCAATAGAGATGTGATCTATAAACGTCGGAAATGCAAGGAGTCTTACGGATTTCCTGACCACTTTACAACATTAATCAGAAAATTCGTCCTAGCGGGTTTAGACAGGAGGATGTAACTTCAATGAGTTTTGGCATTACACAGATTGTTAGTACTTGACATAAAAAGTATACGCGATAAATATTGACTTGAACAACTTTATTTGTATATTACGTCACCTCTCAAAATAAATTATGGTTACAATCTTCTAAAAGGAAAAACATGCGTTTTCTTTTTCAATAATAATGCAGTTTTTCCATAACAAGCTATGTACACTCATTATTTTGTCATAGGTTGTCACTAAATGACGTTGTGTTTACCTTACACAATTCTTCTTTTTAAATTGTATGGCTGTATAATAATTACTTTATTATGACACAGTATGTATTGCGAGATTAATGCATAAACATCTTATTTTGACACGATCAAATTAGTTTTCTTTTCATATTTAGGCATTGCATTCACAACCGGAGGATCTCAGTAAAGCTAAGACAACTTTGGTGGAGCAAGTTTAAAACAGCATTGTTTAAATTAAACAAGTACGTGTACACATGTGTAAACATTTCTCCTAAACATGTTCTTCAGCTTTATGATAATTTATTTTATTTTATACTAATATACGCTAGTGAAGTATAGGCTTTGTTCAAGGAAAACGTCAAACAAATGCTTTGTTATTTATCTCTGAATTTTGACTAACACAATGCTTACTTTATAGCTCGCGCAACCTCGTTATTGAGAACTGTAAACATGCAAGTATTACATTCAACTATATCTTAACAAACGGTAAGGCTTGTCACAAACTGCCTCAACTGTGGTCTACACAAAAACAGTTACAACTTTAAAGTGTTTCTTTTTTTATTTACCAAGTCATTTAGTTAAATTAATTGCAAGAATACAAATTCCTAACTTGACTTTTTAATGGCGGCTGTTTTACAGCACTGGCCTGGCACACTTCCAAATATTACCTTGAAACTTTAAAACGATACCCAGTCATTTATGAATATATCAAAAGTCCTCTTACATATAAGGCCCTGTTGGGCCTCTTATTTTTGGTTGTTTTAAATGATGCCATGCATCTTTGATGCATCAAAATATTGTTTGTTCGCGGGTATATTCAAATACGTTCACCAAGCATTTGCAATTTGTTTTGCACTTTGTTGACATTGATAATAGAACCTAAATTTAATTTCCATCCGTCGGAAATGTTTGCCAAGAAATTGCGGGATAAGTACTAAAAGAAAATGTCTTCGAACAAGACACTGACCTGTTTTCCTAAGACATAAAGGTTCCATGCTGTTTTGACTTTCAAAATGTAGAGATTGTCACAAACTTCTTGAATTTTTTCTCTTTTTTTATTATTTTTCCGTTAATTGTTGATCAATTAAGTCATTTATAATTTACGATTTGGCTTGATTTAAACCATAATAACAAAATAACGTAGAAAAAGAAACAGAAATCCTACCTTTATTTGTAATGGCGGCTGTTGGACGGCACTTCCAAATATTACCTGGGAGGTTTAAATCGATACAGAGTCATTGTGATTTTCCAATATTTTGACACGACTTCCAAGTATTACCTGGATGTCCTATTTAACTTTTAGTGCATGAAGTTGATATACATGTTTACTGCAGGCACATATGAACAGGAGAGAATGTTTTATATAAATACATTCCTTCATTAACCATTTGCAATGAGTTAAAAAAAGAGACAGTTTGATTTTGATTTTGAACTATGGGTTGCAGGCTAATAGTCAATGAATTTCTGCATCAATCAAACAGTCTTATAATATAGATAGTCTATCAAAAAGAAAAAGGTTTATGCGTGGGAACATTCAAATAATTGCAGCTAGAATAGTTGAATAGTGCACTTTTGGTGACATCGATGAGAATGTTATATTAATTTACGTGATAAATATAAATAGCTGTTACGAAAATTGACGAGGCATTGTCGGATAAATACTTCAGATAAAGTTTTCAAACAAGATACAGATACGTCAGACACCGATTTTTTAAGAGAAAACGCGGGGTGAGGGAGTAGGGGTGAGGCGTTTTTTAAGTATTAAAAGTAATGTTATGTGCATGTAGTCAATAATGTTTTAATTATATTTACATGAGTCATTCAAGTACAGAACATATTTATACATAAATTGAATAGAATGAACTCTGTATGGAAAAAGATCTTACCGCGTTTGTTGGTATTTGTACAGAGCTGGTAGATTTCCAGTCAAAACAATACGGGCTCTTGATCCTTTTGTGTCAAGTTCACATATTAGATACAAGATCTTCTGAGGTGGAACGCTTACGAAACATATACCATTATATGCACAATCGATTGTTACTTGCTTTCTATTATTTCAAAAGGTGTAGCCCCAGTCATGTCAATCGACGCATTGTTATCTTAAATACTACACCTGGAGCTCAAAAAGGGTTTTACAAGTGCATTGTTTACACTTCAAATCGGATATTATGTAAACTATTTGTGTTCTCACTGTCGCTAAACAACGGAGACAAAAGCGCCCCCTCCTCTCCCCCACCCCTCTCTCTCTTTCTCTCTCTCTCTCTCTATCTCTCTCTCTCTCTACCTCTCTCTCTCCGTATATATCAATCAACGGAGACATTTGCTAAAATAATTGACTCGGTCAAAACCAAACTACGAAACTACCTCGTTGATTTCAGTTACATGTGGTACATGTGTATTTTAAATCGACGAGAGATTTCCAATGCACATCGAGCTAAACGGAAAAGACCGAAACGATGATTTAGCCTTATTTATATATGTATTACACTATTGTAATATGATAAGTATAGGAAGAATTTATTACACTCTCACACAGCAAGTTATTTGTTAAATCGTGGGAGAAATAATTTTCAAATGATTTTTATTGTTAATCAAGCATGCATGCATGCACGAAAGTATCTAAATATAAAATTGTGTTTCTTTACCAATATTGAGGCCATGTGAAATCCAAAATTCGATGAATTTGTTTACAGAAGATGCACACAAATTTGACTTCAAAAAAACAATTTTAAGAATTTCAATACACAAATGTGAGAGAAAAGGAACGTTTACTTGAAATCAAAGACGAGCCAACATATATTCACAAAAGCCATTTCACCAATTCGCAAACACAAAATGAAGCTTTTTCTCATGGATTCATAACATTCGTATTTTTAACAAATTTTAAAACAATGTACTGATCTTAACCATATGTGCTGCTTGCATTATTTGAAATACAAATGTCTGTATCCAGGATCAAGCGCCGATGACAAAACTACTTTAAGACAAAAACATCGCACCAGTTTTGTTTTTAATGATATATCAATAAATTTACTCATGAAAATCCTCTGCTACAATTCCAAAAATATAGCATCAAACCGAAAGAACTCCAGTAGAAAGTTCCATCTCATCAAGCAGACACCAATGGGTAATCATTTAAACAAGTCTGTACCAGTTTCTTTAAGTAATATACAAAGTATGGACTCATCGAGTTTGGTGTAGGCCATCTACGCCCATCGAGGTGTTCAAATCTACCAACGCGATGAGACCATACTCTATTTGTTTTATAGCATGTCCATTTCAGCATTCTGACATACTATAACTATCGATAACTGATAGATATAGTATACCAGTCATTCTGACAGGTGTTATTTTCAGTTAAATGATTTAAAACTGCGCAAACACAAAAGAAATATCAGCAACAAAACAAAATTGCTGCAAATGTTGTTCAACACCTTATCAACACAGCAGATGTTATTTAGACCCACATCAGGGAGAACGGAAAGGTATGACTCTGGGAACATGATCTACTCTTAATAATGAATAGATGTCTATGGTTCTTTAACCTGTTCAGAGGATAGACATACATAAAATGAAAAGTTTATTCTAAAGTAGGTACAGTTTAAGTCCCCATCAGATGGAAAAGGCTAAAGGAACGTGTCTTGTCCAAGAACACATCGGCGAGACTCAGTGGCGCCGGTGAGGTTTAAACACAGGTCGTCCTGTTTCAAGTTCACCATGGTATCCTCTGGGCCACTCCAGCCCACTACGGAATCTTTCGTAGAATCAATCTTGTTCCTCATCTATATATTATTTGATGAGCTGCTGTCCAGTCACATTAAAACATGTATGCATATAAATTACAGAAAACATCTCAGTGTAACTGGCCGTTTTCGTCTTGATGCTCAACGCCTTCAGCAAGATCTAGACTAGCTAGTTATGGGAAGACTAGTTCTAGTTTAATCCATTAAGTGCACCACGATATAGGTCCCGCGTTCTAGACATTTTCCCCACGACCTACACCTGCATGACATTGCAGGGACAAAAGCTGGAAACTGAACCGCATACAGCAAGCAGGCACTTCATCGAAATTTAATTATTGTTAATGAAATAGTTTGGTCTCGAACACTAGACGACTCGGCTAGTTTTTGTTGTATAAATCATTAATAGTAATGCATATGACGTTTTAAGTGCCTATACATTCTTGTTTTGTGAAGTACACCTTTTTTATTTATATGTTCAACTGTTGCCTATACAAACTCCATTTAAATTGATATTTATAATTTAGCAATAACTCCCAGCCCAGTCGTCAGGTTTTTCAAACCAAACATTGTCATATAAAAAAATATGTAAACCGTGAACGTAGCAAGCAGATTATTTTAATGCATATGAAACTGAAACACCGTATGAGGATTTTCACTTGTATCTGGATCAACACCAATCACTTCCAAATTGCCTCCAGTCCTTTTAAGTTTTGATAACACTCTTTCTTAAAAGATAAAGACGGCTAACTTTATATTTCATTTAGGGACACAATCTTTGTCTCTGCCTGGGTAAATGACCCAAAGTATATGCAATAAAACAAAAACTTTGAGAATGGAATACTCCAGTTATAATTAATCAAATTAAATCTGACACAAAGTTTCTTGATTGTTTTCTTAAAGGAAATAGTTTCAAACTTGTATTAATCATAAAGTTATCATTGAACACATTACAAAACCTACTAAGTCGGTACATTCTCCTTTCACTTTGATGGTACTTTGATGCATGGCATGTCCAAATACGACAGCTTACTAAATGAATTAACAAACAATGCTTTTCAAATTGCATTGTCTAAAGAGATTATCCTTATTTTATCTTAAAAACACCAACATGATATACTGCTTAAGTTTTGGTAACACAATGTTTTGATAGTTAAAGGGAGCTAACTTTATATTTGATCTGAAGACCAATATCTGTATATGTATCTAGGTCAATGACAAACATTATATCCACCAAAATAAAACCAATACTTTTGAGGGTGGAATCAGTTACTTACCATAATAAGTACACCTCAACTCACACATTAAATGTATGACGTATCCCCGACATATAATTTGTATTATTATTGTATTATTGTAAAATTCTATTTTACTATTAATACAAATAAAATAAGACACAATATTTTGATGACAGAAATTACCAATATGTGAATGGTCCTGATCTTGTAAACACAACATGGATAGACCATCATGACCATACAAGAAAACTCTTCAACTTCCGAAAGGCTTAAAATATGCATGGTGATCATGTCCAGCGTGTTAACGTCCAGCTGCGATTATCGGTAACATTAAATGTGTCCCCCTTCACACAAATTAGGACAATCAGCCTTAATAGAACAAGTTAACTAAACGCATCTTAAAAAAATCAAAGTTGATGGCATTATGATATTTTCTCACTCCTCCCAACAGGCAGACAATCTGCAATAACAGAACAAGTTTAATTAATCACATTACAAAACTCCCAAAGTTGGTGCCCTTTTTTTCCTTAAGTGGTACAAAAAATAACTGCATAGCCTAATGAAAACAAATTAACTAATTAATTACAAATTATGTTATAAACAGATGCTAGGTAGGAACTATATCTGTAGTTAGGTCAGATTTCATATCACTGCTTGTTTTGGTTAATAGTAAAAGGGAAATAACTGTATATTTGATATGAAGACGATTAGTGTGTATCTAGGTAAATGGCAAACATTATCAGCACCATAATCAAATCAATACTGATAGAATGGAGTCCGTTACATTTCATATTAATTACCTAGTGACTCTACAACACCGATTCAGTAAATCTTCAAATATATGCTCATGTACAAACAACATTCAATTAGTAGTAATATTGTGTGGCCCATCTGTTGGCACATCTGTTGGCTCACCGTAATTGTGTGAACATATTGTCAATCTCCGTACGAACCTACTGATCACACACAAACAAGTGCCCAGACTATTTGAAAAAAACAGTCTGTTGATAACGGAAACCGCCAATAGTTGAATTTTCCTGATCTAGTAAACACGACATGGATAGATAATACAAGAAAACTCTTCAACTTCGGTAAATCTTAAAATATATAGTTACGGTGATTATGTCAAACATGTTAAGGTCCAGCTGCGATGGTCAGTAACCTTAAATCAGGTCCCCTCCCGACAACTTACAATCTGAATTAACGAAACAAGTTTATTAAAATCACAAAACCTTCAAAATAGGTGACTTTACTTTCACTTCGATGGTACAAAAATTCATTTCATAGCCTCGTCAAATTTCACAATTTGAAATAAAGACGAATACAACTAATTATTATCAAATTAAATTATAAACAGATGCTGTGTATGCAACTATTTCTGTAATTAGGTCAGATTTTATTTGACGGCTTTATTTGGTTTATAGTTAAAGGGAAATAACTTTATATTTGATTTGAAGACCAATTTATGTTTATATATCTAGGTCAATGACAAACATCATCGCACCAAAATGAAACCAATAATTTGAGAGTAGAATCAGTTACTTATCATAATAAGTACAGGTCGACACTCAGATGCAAGTTACATTTATTATCCAAATATATGATATATATCCACGACATATAATTTTGTATTATTATTGTATTATTTTCAAATTCTATATGAACCTTCTTACACTTAAATGGTACAAGGCATCAAGAACATTAATGTTACAGTTAAAAAGAAATAAAATTAGATATAAAAACCGAACAGGAAAAGTAGCATTCAAGGACGGCAGTCAACCACAAAGACACAAAGAAAATCAATAAAGATGAATAAAAAAGACATGACAAACACAAAATGGTTGACAATAGGGCTACCGCCTTGGAACGGTCAGTGTAAAAAAAGGCCGCTTAGGTTTTAAACCAGGTTCTAGGGTGCACCAAACCTCACTCGTACTATACCGTCATCCCAACAAACGGGACAGTGTAAATAAAGATATCCCCGCCAGGTTATACTCTCTAACAAACAAGTCAGCATTAATAGGCAATATAAGTAAAACACATAAATGATCATGTATATATAACATAAAAAATATAAGCCTAGAAAGCCACACAGTAGGTACTCAGTGGCTTGGCAGAAGCCAGAGCAATAAGAAAACAAACCGTTAAGGGTACGACAAGACCAGATTAAAGACAAACATCAAACGCTCTCGTCCTAGAAGGATTTAGGTAGACGTCATCATAGAGTCCACAATCTGTCAGGTGATCGCACAGTCAATGAGGAAAGCACAGTAGGGAACTGTAAATGGGTCAAACTAAACATGCAGTGCGTTGCAAAATGATAACTTGTGTGGAAGAAATCGTCCAACATTTTGTTTTAAAGAACATGGACAATGTCTGCATTTAGGAGTTAATGGCATTCTACTCATCATTAAAGATACTTAGAGAATGGAATCAGATACATTTCATATGAACTTGTTATTATTAACCTGTTAACTCTACAACACCAATGCATTAAATCTCCAAATATATGCCAGGAATAAATAACATTCAATTTGTATTATTATTGTATGACCCAACTGTTGGCACACCGTAATGATGTTTACATTTTGTCAAATTCCTTGATCGCAGAAACAATCAAACTCCACAAAACCGACACATTTAATCTCCAAATATATGATCTTGCATAAATAACATTCAATTTGTATTATTATGGCGTGCCCGTCTCTTGACACACCGTAACAGTGTTTACATATTGTCAAATTCCGTACGAACCTTCTGATCGCGCTAACAATCAAACAAGCGTCCAGATTATTACAAAACATGTTCGTTGATGACGAAAATAACCACTATCTGAATGGCACTGGTCTATTAAACACAAACTTGATAGATAATGAAAACACTCTTCAACTTCCGAAAACCTTAGAATATGTATGGTGATTATGTCAAACGTGTACATAAAAATCCAGCTGAGATGATCAGTAACGCTAAATGTGTCCCCCTCCCCACAATTTACAATCTGCCTTAACAGAACAAGTTTAATTCAACGCACCACAAAACCGTCAAAGTTGGTGACATTTCTTTCAACTTGATGGTAAACAATTCATTTCATAGCCTCATAAAAGATTACAATTTGAAATAAAAAAATACAGCAAATCAATATCAAATTGTATTATGAATAGATGCTATGTGTTGTAACTATATCTGTAATTAGGTCAGCTTTCTATTTGAATGCTTGTTTTTCGGTTTATAGTCAAAGGGAAATAACTTCTTAAGACGAAAATGTTTCAACATTTTAGATAAAGACATTATGCCTGTTTTCTCTAGGTGCACGAATCACCTTTAATCAGTTTTCCTTATCAATAATAAGTACATGTAGTCTCTCAACAACACAGATGCATTATATCTCCAAATATATCAAATATAAATAACATTCATTTTGTATTATGGTACCAACTTACTGGTACTACGAGTTTTAATGACGGAAATAACCAATTTTTGAATCGTCCTGATTTTGTAAACACAGTGTGGAAAGATATACTAGTAATACAAGACAAGAGTTCAACTGCCCCAATGCTTAAAATATGTATGGTGATCATGTCACACGTTTTAAAGTCCAGTTGCGATGATCAGCAACATTAACTTTGACCCCATGCCCTTAACCCCCATCCCCAATCCCGAATAACAGTCAATCTCTCCGGCAGGTTTACTAATTTCAATTACCAGATGCCAAAGAATGCATCATAAAACCTTCAAAGTCGATGAATATCTTCACTTGGAAGGTACAAGTATGCATTTCATAGCCTCGTGAAAGATTGCAACTTGAAATAAACTAGAATACAACAAATTACTATTATATTATGAACAGATGCTACGTATATAACTATATCTGTAATTAGGTCTGATTTAATTGGACTGATTGTTTTAGTTAATAGTTAAAGGGAGCTAACTTTAGGTTTTATTTGAATACCAATTTCTGTATCTGTATCTATACCCACCAAAATAAAACCAATACTTTGAGAGTGGAATCGGTGTCTTATCATAAAAGTACACGTCCACTTTCACATGCCAGATACAATTGATATCCAAATATATGATGTATACATGAAATATCATTAGTATTACTGTCAAATTCCATATGGACCTACTTACACTTAAATGGTAAAAGGCCTCAAGATTGATTAAGATTTGAAAATTTTGAAAATATTTAGTATTCAACTGATTAATTTCAGATTTTTTTATGCAGGAATTTAACCTATGTCTATATTGTCATAGGATTTCTGGAATTATATAATATATTTTAAGACTGAATATCTATGTTACAGTTAAGATTGTTTAAGACGGAATATCTATGTTACAGTTAAAGGGAACTAACTTGTATGAAAGACATAGATCAATGTTTTATTTTTAAAAAAACACGGACAATGTCTTCATTTTGGAGTTAGTGACGTTCTGCTCATCATTGTTAAGAAGATATTGAGAGAATGGAATCGGCTACATTGCGTATTAAGTATATGTTCACTCCAAAAGACCGTTGCATTAAATCTCCAAAAATATGCAATGAACATGAAGAATAAATAACATTTAATGTGTATTATTATAGTGTGACCCAACTGTTAGCATAATTGTGTTTACATATTTTCAAATTCCATATGAACCTACTGATCACAGAAATAATCAAACAAGAACAGAAACGTTTTTCGCAAATAAAACACAGTTTGTTGATGACAGAATAACCAATATTTGAATAGTACTGATCTGGTAAACACACCTGGATAGACCATACTAGAAAATTCTTCAATGTCCGAAAACCTTAAAATATGTATGGTGATTATGGCAAACCTGTTAAAATCCAGCTGTGACAATCAGTAACTTTAACTTTGTCCCCTTCCACGCAACTTATATACAATCTGCCTTATCAGAATAA
This sequence comes from Cyrtodaria siliqua, assembly GCA_037043455.1. NCBI lineage: Eukaryota > Metazoa > Mollusca > Bivalvia > Adapedonta > Hiatellidae > Cyrtodaria > Cyrtodaria siliqua. The sequence continues at coordinate 26,294 of JAWPHD010013235.1, forward strand.
GTTTAATTAAACGTTCCACAACACCTTCAAAGTTGGTGACATTTATTTCACATCGATGATACAGAATTGAAATTGAAAAAATACAACCAATTAATATCAAGTTATATTACGAACAGAAGCTATGTATCCAGCTATATCTGTAATTATGTCAGATTATATACGACTGCTTGTTTTGGTTTATAGTTCAAGGGAAATAACTTCTAAAGAAGAAAATGTTTCAAAATTGTAGATTAAAGACACAAGGGTCTGTTTTCTATTTGTGAATGACACAAATCACCTTTAATCAGTTATCTTAATTAATAATAATTACATGTAGTCTCTCACAACACAGATACATTAATATATCTCCAAATATATCATGTATAAATGGCATCCATTTTATTTTCTGGTACCAACTTACTAGCATTATTGTCTAATTGCTGATGAAACTAGTGATAACGGTAATAATCAAACAGGGCCTAGACCTTTTTGAAAATTAAACAAGTTTATTAATGACGGACACAAACAATATTTGAATTGTCCTGATCTAGTAAAAACAACCCGGATAGATAATACAAGAAAAAATTTCAACTTCCGAAACCCTTAAAATATGTATGGTGATTATGTCAAACGTGTACAAATCCAGTTGTTGACATGATCAGTAACGCTAAATGTGACCGCTCCACACACTTATAATATACAATCTGCCTTAATGGAACTAGTTTAATTAAATGCATGTTAAAAAGTTAATCAAAAGAGGTTATGGCCCTATCATTTTGCAACGCACTGCATGTTGAATGTTGGACCCATTTACAATTCGCCAATATGCCTTACTCTTTGATTGTGCGACGACTGGACATATTGTGGACCCTATGATGACGTCTACCGCAATCCTTATAGGACTGTAGCGTTTGATGTTTGTCTTTAATCTAGTCTTGTCGTACCCTTAACGGTTTGTTCTGTTGTTGCTCTGGCTTCTGCCAAGTCAATGAGTACTTATTTGTGACTTTCTAGGGTTTTGTTTTTTATATTATATATACATGATCATGTATGTGTTTACCTATATTGCCTGTTAATGCTGCCTTTTATGTTAGAGATTATAACCTGGCGGGGATATCTTTATTTACAATGTCCCGTTTATTGGGATTACAATAGGGTAAAAGTGAGATTTGGTTGGTGCACCTTAGAACCTGGTTTAAACACCCAGTGGCCCCTTTTTGCCACTGACCGTTCCAAGGCGGTAGCCCTATTGTCAACTATTTTGTGTTTGTGATTTCTTATCTTGACTTTTATTCATCTTTAAAGTTGTTCTTTGTTTACGTGTGTGTTTGTGGTTGACTGTTGTCATTGAATGTTACTTTTCCTGTTCGATTTTTATATCTACTTTCACTTCAATTGTACAAAAATGCATTTCATGGCCTCAAGAAAGATTACAATTCAAAATGAACAGGAATCTAACTAATTAATATCAAATTATATAATGAATAGATTCTATGTATTCAGCTATAGGCTGTTATTAGGTCAGATGTTATATATAACTGCTTGTTTTGGTTTATAGTTAAAGGGAATAACTTCTCAACATTTTGGATGAAAGACATCAAGCCTATGTTCTCTTGGCTGGTGAATGACACAAACATTCGTTTTTCATTGTTGTACCAACTTGTTGGCATTATTGTATACTTCCATACGAAACTAGTGATCTCTGAAACAAACTAGGTGTGAGATTACGGAACAAACCATTACTTAAATATGCCTGATCTTATGAACAACGGTAAGCATTAGACAAATCTGGAAATATATCAACTATTGACACAATCAACATGGTTACCATTGGTGATATCACAAATGTGGTAAATCCAGTTTTTATCAGCAAATGTAAAATTTGTCTCACTTTATAAACTAATTTATTTAAGAAAACAGTTTCCTAATTAATGTCAATTACCCTGAAGTCAAGGAACGCTTACAAAATGTTCAAAGTCAGAACAATCTTCTTTCACTTTGTTGTTTAGAAATTTAAATTCTTTAACAGTTAAAGGGAAATAACTTCAGAAGGAAAAAACACAACGTCTGCATCTCAATTATGAATTGGCGTTTTACCAACACAAACAGTTTAAATGGTGCCATCAAGAATGAACATTCCATTCCCACTCTCCGTTTACATCTAGTTAAAAAATATGCAGAATGCCTAGAACCTTCTCGCCTGCAGAACTGCAGAGTTGCTGCAAATTCTATCGTAAACAGTCCATTTTTCGCTGAAGCCACGATCAATGTTTTCTGCCACCATTCAAGTAGCACCTGAAACAATACAGGTATGATGATAAAGACCTTTAATGAACATGGCAAAAATCACACAATGAACATGAATTCGGTGGAGATTTACTCCTCTGCTTAGATAAGCAGTGACACAATTCTTGCACGGGAACCACACAGGGTGAATGACATCTATTACACAATAAACAATGCCTGATAAATTTTAATTTTCAAATATATGATGCATAAATTACTTAATTTCTACCTTTACCTTTTAGTATTACAATGCACGTCATGCTTGGTGACTGACCCCTCTACCATTAGTCTCTACGCTTCACTTTTATCTTGTGTTACGACAGGACAACCTCCTGGGACTCCATGACTGCACCTCCTGAAATCCTGAAATGGCAGGTTGGTGCCTTAACTTTCGTTCCTCGGGTCTTCTGGTCGTACCCTAGATTGGTTTTCTCTTTGGCTGCAACTGCTGTGGTTGTTCAGTACAATTCTGGATACATCCTGAGGTGTTTATAATTAAGTATGTTTATAAATATATATGTTTTTACAGTAAGATATTAGTGTATCGTTTCCTAATAGCATATCTCTGGATGTGGATTTTACTGTAAGAGATTTCCTTGTGATGGGATGTACTTTTATTTACACTGTCTTTTCAATTTGAGCTCTGAAGACATGATAATAGCAATGTTGTGTACAATTAAAATTGATTTAAGCTAACCAGTGGGCCATATTGATTACTGACAGTTCCAAGTCGGTAACCCTGTCTTCACCACTTTTTTTGTTGTGATTTGTCCTTTTCATTGTATAATTAATTTGCTCTTTGTTTGTGGTTTGAAACTATTTGAAAAAAATGGTAAAACCAGTCTTATTATATGGATCCGAATTATGGGGCTTTGGCAATATTGATATTATTGAACGAGTACAACTTAAATTCTATAAATATGCATTCAGTCTAAAAAGTTCAACACCCTCATCAATGATATATGGAGAACTATGTGTAATGCCTCTACATGTCGAAATCTAAACTCGAACCGTTTCTTTCTGGACAAAATTAATTGAAAATAATGAAAATGAAAAACTGTCCTCTTTGTTATACTCTGTCATGTTTGTACTTTATGATACTAAACAAATACAGTCCATGTGGATTGATAATGTTAAACGTTTAATTTGCTCGTCGGGTTATTCGTGTGTCTGGAACTCGCAAACATTTATAAATTCTAAATGGTTGGTCAAGTCATTAAATCAAAATTTCAAAGACGTTTTTATACAAAAATGGCTATCAACCGTTAACATATCATCATCTAGCAGTATATATAGAATATTTAAAAATTGTTTTGAAAAAAGCAATTACTTATCTATTCTTCCTACATATTTTTCCAGGCAAGTTATGAAATTTCGCACAAGAAATCTTAGACTACCTATTGAAACAGGTAGATGGCATAGTAAACCCTTCAACGAAAGACTCTGTACGCTATATGATTTTCAAGAAGTAGGATATGAATACCATTATCTGCTTGTTTGTAAACACATTAAAGAAGAAAGAAAGAAACATATATATTACATATTTGTCTGTGATTTGTATAGGAAATACTGGGAATAGAAAAGCTATATCTACTCGTTTGCTCTACACCCAGTGGGAGATATTTCCCAGTACGGAACATTGCTCGGCCTTTTCCGTCAGTGGCGAGAACGCCAAATGACGTTCCGATTGTTTTACGGACGTCGTCGTCAGATTCCGCCACTAGGGAATAACGATTACGGAAATTAACGAAGAGTTCCGGTTCCACTGTATGACGTAACGTCGTCTTGGCGTTCTCGTGCAAACTGGTGTTAAAAGGCGTGAATCATTAGAACTAATAATAAAATATCATTTTAAATTATGTAATATATAGTTTAATAACCAGTGTTTTTGAGATACTGAAAATATCTCCCTCGGTAGAGAAATGGCCCCGATATAAGAACTCCTGCTCCGAACTCGTTCTTATATCGGGGCCATTTCTCTACCGAGGGAGATATTTCCCGTATCTCAAAAACACTGGTTATTAAACTCTATACAGTCATACTATTTTAAACGGCCAAATATAATTAAATTCGAGGAAGTGATGAATACAAATAATGAACTAAACTTAAGAAGTTTAGTGTGTTTATAGATATTGTTTTGAAAAGTGTAAAAACCTAGCTATAATACGATTGTGTTGAAATTACAAATTATGTCATACCAGGAGTTAACCATAATATTATATTTTTGTCGCTGAAAGTACAAATAGTTGGTAATTGGTAACTATCGATGTAAACTTTTATAATTATGTTTATGCTGAATGAGTGAGCTATCATATTACACTCGGTTTTCTCTCGTTGTCTGATATGTTTCATTTTACTTAGAAACGTTTTTTGGTGAGGAAAGCAAGCACATTGGTATTACGGACCGTCAGTAAAGTTTATTCATTTACTGGGACTGCGTGTCTTGTAGTTTGACCGTCAATGAAATGTTTTCATTTACTGGGACTGCGTGTCTTGTAGTAAAATGTTTTCATTTACTGGGTTAAATCTTGTTTTCACTCAATAACGGGTATCTATGTCATTGTTTATTTAAAGTCTGTGTTAAACAAACTAAGTTAAAGTAGTCATCATTTGCATTGCAACTATTAATAACTATTAAAAATCCGTGCTGGATTAATCAATTTCTATTAACAAACAAGAGGCCCAAGAGGGCCTGTGAACGCTCTACTGGCTGTTATACCATTGATGAATCGAGTCGTACTACATGGTGTCTAGAGTGTACACAAGGTTTTTCAAGTATTTGACCTAGTGACCTAGTTTTTGACCCCATGGGACCCATTTTCGAACTTGTCCAAAATATAATTAAGACAACATATCGACAAAGTTTCATCAAGATCGGGTCAAAAATATGGCCTCTAGAGTGTACTAGTGACCTAGTTTTTGACCCTGTGTGACCCTGTGTGACCCTGTGTGACCCTGTGTGACCCATTTTCGAACTTTAGCAAGCTATAATTGAGACAAACATTCTGACAAAGTTGCATCAAGCTCGGGTCAAAAATATGGCCTTTAGCGTGTACACAAGGTGTATCCAATATTTGACCTAGTGACCTAGTTTTTGACCCCACATGACCCATTTTCAAACTTTGACCGAGATTTCAATGAGACAAACATTCTGACGAGGTTTCATGATGATTGCATCAGAAATGTGGCCTCTAGAGTGTACACAAGCAAAAGTTAACGGACGGACGGACGGACGACGGACGACGGAAGACGGACAACACACCATCCCATAAGCTCTGCTGGCCCTTGGCCAGTAGAGCTAAAAAAACAAAACACTATCAATCATAATGTCAAAAAAATGTACCTTTTCAAGGGATAAACTTACACTGGAAGCTGTTCTCCATATAGGCACTATATAACGATGCCCAAATTTAGATAATATACAACTGAATGTTAACTTAGTTGGTAGTAATATTATTTATATTTATTCTTTTTGTCATACATATGAAAGTACTTGTATAACTTTATATTATCGCAGACTGTCATGAATCATCTCTCTTTATCTTCGCTGTCGCTTACTCGCTATAATGATTGTTAAATATGATGTTGTTCTTTATATCCATTGCTGTTAACATATGTAAATCTTGGAAGAAACATTTTTGAAATTGAATTGAAATTGAAATTGAAAATTGGTAAAGTGCACATCTATGGTGCCATTACGCTTTTGTGCTGTGATTTCTATAGGACCATTTTCCTCATTTATTTTGGCATAATTGCGTTAATATTTGGTCAAATTGCATTTATACAGACGGTTCATGGCAGCAATAAAACAAGTGTTCAAATTATTTAATTGATTTAAATGTTGTTTAAAGTCTCATCAATATTATAGGTTATTTAAAGCCGCCCCAGAAAGATGGAATGTTACGTAGTAATTCGGGAACCCCTACTCTTACACTCTATTTTTAGAGTCCTGTGCTTCTTTAACCTGTTCCAAGAATAGGGTCCTATAAAGGGACCGTCTGGTTTACGTCCACACCCAACGGACGAGGCTAAGAATACCAAAATTACTACTAAGGCAAGTTGTTGTTCTTCGGAAATGGTACACATCTCAAAAAAAAAAAAAGGCAGTATAAACGTACCGTATATAATCTCAATTTACTTATTATACAGTATCATATTATTCCATTTAATTTCACCCAGGAATGTTGCGTCAACGCACTTTTAATTGTTAATATATTGGCGATTGGGTTAACGCATACATGGGGCGTGGTTTGATTTGGTAAAATAAAATATATTGGCGGGGTGTTAAATAGTGCCGTCCCCGCCCCACCCACCCTGGTATATTTAAATGGAATTGTACTAACAGAGGAATGCAGTAATTTCTAAGTATTAACGTAAGTAAAGCAAATATTGAGCATAGACAAATAACTGCCAGATTTTTATTCAGTGAAATGTATACATAACAACATGTACATAGCTTTATTGTTTGTAAACATCGCTGGGATCACACCCTTTATATTTCTGTTACTCAAGTGACATCCATTAACGCATTAGGTTTTGATTATAGTATGCCTTGCATTACATAACTGTCCCATGTAGCTCACTTGGTAACACGGTCTTCACTAATCCGAATATTCGTTGTTGTAACGTAAAACGATGTACACAGTGACCAATCTATGCTGTAGCATGCGAATATGAAGCATTATCTTGGTTTGGTTTCTTGCATCTTGACCTCAAACAAAGATAGAATAAAGGTAGCTTACTGAATTCCATTTTTTTTTAGGATATAGTACAGAAGAACAGACAGACGAAGCGCAATGACCGCTTAACAGTAACATACTATTAGTAAAATGCCAATAATACCTACCCAGTTGTGTACGCCTCACATATATATTCCATCTCATCCTCCATACTCTGAGTCTATCAATTTTTGTCTACGACAACATCACACCTGGCATCTGTAATAAAATATGCCTACCTGTAATTGTTTGTAACTATGCGTGACCTAATTATACATATTATGTTACATCCGTGTTGTAATTATACATATTATGTGGTACTATGTAAATATGCTTGACCTAATTATACATATTATGTTACAGAACAGAACAGAACAGAACAAACTTTTATTCAGACTTAAACTATACAGTTTCTCGTCTACAACATGTTTACAATAAATAAATCTAGTCAGAAAAATAATAAACAATACAAATATACAATTTACACAAATAGATAAACAAAAGTACACAGAGGATGGTCCTTCTATAATTTTGGACCGTGTTACTTCTTAATTTAAAAGCATTAAATATATAATGTGACAAATTATTTACTAGTTTACTATCTTGCGATTGCAAAAGTTCAATAAATTTGAAAACGGATGGATTCCTTCTAAAATAACGCTGCACATATCGTTTTCGTAATTCATTATATTTATTACAAATTAAAACAAAATGATACTCGTCTTCAATATCACCAGAGATACAAAACTGATACTTTCTTTCGTTTCTCTCAATTCTATTGGGTGCATATCTTCCTGTCTCAATTCATAGCCTGTGTGATGAGAGGCGTAGTTGTGTTATGACACTCGATATTTTCGGTATTTAGAAATATCTAAATATGTTTCATAAACGAAGTTTATATAAAATAGTAAAACATTATTTTCAGCAATATTCGATTTCCATTTCTGAATAAAATTGTCTATTAGCCGTCCTTTAATTCTTTGCAAAAGTATTTCGGGTTAACACTCGCTCGTTCTCCCATACATATCCATACCCGTGACTATACAGCAAAGACTTAACATTGGCTAAAATTCCACCTCTCCGTCTAAAAACAACGATCTTAGTTTTGCCTGTATTCACTTCCAGACCCAATTTGCAGCAGTAATCATGTAACTTATGCAGACTACATTGCAGATCCTCGGGTGTCTCGCTCAAAATAGCCATATCATCCGCAAAATACAAAAGCATTACGGTAACATCCTTAATATTAAGTCCACTGTCGGGTTTAGATTGCAAATATAGTTCTAGATCTTCAATGAAGAGTGAGAAGAGAATCGGCGAAATTGTCTCCCCTTGCTTCAAACTAACCGTCACCTCGAAGAAGTCCGAATAGTTTTCACAGTGCCGAACACAACATTTAACTGTTTCATACATCGCTCTCATAATCTGTAACATTTTTCCATTTATTCCAAGCCTGTAAAGTTTCAATCATAATGCATTCCTAACTGAATCAAACGCTTTCTTCAAGTCAACAAATGCACAATATAACCATTTACCTTACTAAACCCGGATTGCGCATCGGATAGTACATTATGCTTTTCACACCAATCAGCTATTCTCTTATTAAGTACTGCTGTGAATAGTTTCGACATGCAACTGACCAACGTAATCCCTCGATAATTATTGACGTCATTTTCATCTCCATTTTTAAATAACGTTATCATTATTCCCTCTGACCAATTTTCCGGGAAACAGCCACTGTCTAATATAATGTTGAATAATTGCGTTAAATGCGATAACAATATATCGCCCGCTTCTAAAAAGTATTCATTTAGAATAGTGTCCCCTGCATATGCCTTTCCACGCTTGAGTGATTTTATGCAAGCTTCCACTTCCGCTTCCGTTATGACCATATCCAACTCTTGAAATATAGGGTCGTTTTTGTCAAAATCATTAGATTCACAAAACTCTTCAGCCTCGTCATTTTTCACTACATTTACCTCAGTTGCTAAGTTTTTAAAATATGCTAGAAAATCATTTACGCCCACATCAGCACCTTTTTTACTTTTCGCTTTAGTAAACAATTTCCAAAAATCTTTAGGTTGCTTTGCTTTCAGTTTTTCAATCGTTTCATCTCAATAAAATTATGTCTCCTTCGTTTCCTTTTAATTAGCAATTTGTAGTCTTTTCTTTTTGCACAAAGTTCCACACGATTTGCATCACTTCTATGCGCATTAAACTGTTTTATAGCGTCTGTATAATGTACCTTCTTTTCGAAACATTCATTGTCAAACCATTTCGCTTTGGTAAATGCAGTTTCTTTAAATGTACCCTCTGGCTTAATGATGACATTTTTCTTAAATAGTGGTTCGGCTACAGTGTTTAAAATAATGACAAATGCAAAGACCGTGTCATTTACACTTTTCTTGTCATGCCTGTCTATCACATCTAGTAATCTATTCATATCCGGTAATTTAGCAATTAGATTTCTTCGAAAAACATCCTTATTTTCTGGATTCCACCTCATTTTAGTAAAATCTTTATTTACTTCGCAAGTATGTTCCCGTTTTTCCCTACAGGCATGTAAAGAAAATTGCAGTGGGGTGTGGTCTGAAAATTCATTAAAATCTAATGCCTGGAAACCGTTAATATAACAGAAATTTTCAAATTTAAATAACAGGTAATCGATAACGCTTAGCCCTGTTCTACACAAGTATGTATATTTTGAACTTTGGCCTAATCTACCGTTAACTATTCTCAATAAAGTTGTCTTACACACGTCTAATAACTGAGTCCCTTTGGCGTTACTCGTGGTATCGACTGAGGCACGTAACAAGGGTATATCTGGATCATAGTCATCACAGTCAATTTCACGTACCTGCTTATCTTGCTCAATGTAATCAGCTTTAGTTCCAACACATTCCAACACATTAGTTACATCCGTGACGTAATTATACATATTATGTGATACTATGTAAATATACTTGACATAATTATACATATTATGTTACATCCGTGACGTACTTATACATGTGTGATACTATATAATTACACATATTATGTTACATCAGTGACGTAAATATACATATTATGTGATACTATGTAAATATGCTTGACCTAATTACACATATTATGTTACATCCGTGACGTAAATATACATATTATGTGATACTATGTAAATATGCTTGACCTAACTATATATATTCTGTATTATTGTATACTTTCATATTGTCCCGTTTAGTTTGCATTGAGCTAAGCGTGCAATATTCTACGATATTGCACGCATTCATATTGCACGGGAACTTTTGCTCGTGCTTGCTAAGAGCCGCGAAACAGAAATAAGGAACTACTTTCAAATAAAAATAACGGAATCCTTCCTATAGTGTCAACAAAAAATACGAGGTTTTTTTCAACCTTTTATGGCAAAAATTGATAAAATAATTCAAATGGTCACTCACCCACTGTTTTTAACGTTATCGAATGGTAAACAAACTTCAGAAAATCGCTTGTTGTTTTTAATGACGTCATCCGACGTCGACGTCGTTTTCGCGCAAAATAATCATCCACACAAAATGAAACTGAATGGCAAGATAGGAATTCCATCAAAAGCTATAAAAATAACACAAATGCAATGAAAAGTAATAGTCATACAATTAACATTGATCAAAATCAATATGAAAGTATACAATAAAAAGGTTATTGAATTTGTATGGCTAAATATTACTTGGAACTCGTTGTTTTGGGGCAGGACGACTCGCAAGCTCGTCGTCCTTTGCCAAAACAACTCGTTCCAAGTAATATTTAGCCATACAAATGCAATAACCTATAATATTCTGTAATATGCTTATCCTAACTGCACATATTCTATAATATGTTCCGTAATATGCTTGACCCAATTGTACATATTCTGTAATATGTATGACCATGGCCTAATTATACTGCAATAAGCTTGACCTTATTGTACACAATCTGTAAAATTTGGGATGCATGGCATAACACACATTTTGATTACTTTGATAATTGAAGTAGTTATCACCGCATGTGATCGCATACCCAGCCATACATAACGTAATTACATGGAGTGAAGCTTGGGTGTGATGCAGACACTGTGTACTTTGTTTAGACAGTGTTCTTATCCTTGTTCTTAACCTAAAGTTCTGTAAACGGTTGCTTAACGTTAAATAAAATACATGCACAGTAGGTGTACATGGTGTACTTGGGCGTTACCCTCTTTATATTAAGAGATATATAAGAATTATTAAGTATTGGTGTAAAGTAATAAATACTAATAACATTCTGATGAAAAAACTCTATGAACGAGGTGTATATGATTGTGAAAGAGGTTATAAATTTAGCGAGGTATATAAAATGTGCTTGAAATGTTAGACATTCTATTTTGAATGCTTAGTATAAATATAATATTGTTCATCCTCTAACTATGATGATGTAAACTATACTGACAGTTGATTTATATACTCTGTTTACGTGACTTTGTTATATTCGTATATTGCATATATGTTCTAAATGACGATGTCTAAATAAGATATCTGTTCTGTTCTGTTCTGTTCTTGTTTTTGTTCAAATGAAATATTATCGAATCGTAGCTTCCATTACAAAAATATAAGACTGAACGTATATGTGTGCATGTACAACCATTTTATAAGCTGGCATTATACATATCTGCATTTACAGAATCAAATTAAATAGGATTAAAATATGTGTGTGAATCAATGCGCAATTATATCAATTGATGTTTATTATCAAACGTACATATATGATCATTCATCCACATTTAATAAATCATGAAAAGGGATCTCGCATTTGGTTCACTCTCATGTATCACTGCTCTCTTAAATTTTATTTTCAATGCTGATTTCTACCTATGATCCATCCTAGCTTAACCACTGTCAGTTGTTTCATAGTAAGTGTGTTATTTCTATATTAAGCTTTGTGTTTAAGTTATGTCGTGTTTGTGTGGAATATTATTCGGTGCGAAATGGTCAATGATATGGAGCTGGATAATAAACATACAAACTCGCAAGAGATAATAATAATAAAATCCGATGTGTACGTAAATATACGACGAAATTCGCTATGTATTCTTTGAATACGAATAATCAGAAACGAAGCAATTATAGTATTCATAGTTCGTCACATTTTGCTGTGATCCACTTGTGAATGCCTTGGAGTTTTCTATTTACTGTGTCTGTTCATAAGAGATAATATAATGGAGCAACACCTCTCACGCACCCTAGCACCGGTTTAAGCAGTATTTTACTTTACCTATTTGGCTTGATGATCGGGGATCCTTTGGAAGCAACAAACACAAACAAGAGAGAAAAGTAGCAGACTCGATTGTATTGAGTCTGTTGATAATAGGCAATATAATGTGCAACACCTCTCACGCCCACTAGCACCGCCTTAAGCGGTATTCTACTTTAAAGCCACACATATTGGGATTGATTATCCCAAAGGACCAGCAAGTAATAACACTATTGATTTGTAACCGGGCGACCTTTTACAGTAGCCACAGAGCACTAAACAAACGCTAGTGTGAATGTCAATAAATTCTGAAAAGTGGAACCCTTGGAAGCAACAAACAAAAACAGGAGAAAAAATGAGCAGACTAGGTTGTATTGAGTCTGTTCATGAGAGGTAATACAAGGCGCAAGACCTCTCATAAGTCCGCCATGTTTTCCCCAATACGAGCACAAGCCAAAAACTCGACAATATCACCCGAATGCTGTTTTAATTTTAAAATATCGCGACTTTCTCTCTGAAAAACTGCAATAAAAAGAAAACTATCATTACCAGAAGTTAAATCTTTTTTTATACCAATCTTTTCTCTGTGGTTCATAACTTCAGGCTTTCGTGTGAGGAAAATAAACAACCACCACTTACATGCATCTCTTTTTGATTTAATATTAATCATAAAAAAAATCATTCAGTGAAATATATTTAACTGATGTTTAATGTTTAATCAGCACATTATCTCAGGTTACGTGGATCATCCCAATAGAAAGGAGAATGATGAATAGAAATGCGCGAGCCGTGACATTGTCTTACTATCAAATAAATTTCTATAGTTGTTTTAAATGCCCATAGTATAGACTCCAGTTCTATATACAGGACAATCCGGTGTATGTCCACATTCGTGGGACGAGGATAAGGAAGTAAATGACTTACCCATGACCCACTGACAAAGTCCAGTGATGCCAGTAAGGATCGAACCCGTGAAATTCAGATATGAGGTTTACTGCGCTATCATCTGGGTATTCCTTTAACTCGCTTTGGTTGTTTTTCTACCGGTAGGGTCGGTAAGATTTTGTAAGTTCATACGAGTGGGGAATTAAATTTAGTGTATTTCGTGTCTGACACGCAGATTTTATGTCAAAATGTGTTAAATGTTCTTTCCAAAAACGTGCTACCAATATCATATTATATTATATATTTTATCAACGTGTGTTTCCTCCGGCAATAATAAACGTGACATCTTTTATTACAAACCTGTTTTAAACGCCATCACTTTAGCTAAGATGAGTTTAAATCCAATTGTTTCTCCGGTATTTGTTATATATCGCTTGCCATGTTTGGCCATACATAAGATGTGTGATTGTACATTCCTTAATTGTCGTATCGCCAGGCATGAATATATCGGCTAGTGAAATTTAACAAACCTCCGCGTAATTTTGTGTCCGCCACTTTCTCCCACTATAAAACAATGTTGCTGGACGAGGAGATGAAAAAATAACATAATATCCCTTTAACGGTAACCTATTACATCACCCACCCGGATGAGTGTGTGTAGTGTTAATTGTGTTATATGACATGCGACATAACATGTATCACTATACAATGTGTAAGTCTCACAAGACACAGTATGCTTGTATATTCTTCAAAGCAGACGAATTGATTTTTAAAAAATCCGAAGAATAACTTTCTTCAAATCCACTTCTCATGTTGTTTGTAATTTTCAAAGATTATATGCCACTATAAACCGTGTTAACTAAGGTTGTGTTTCTGCACGATAAACCGGTTAAAGTATTCAGATAAGCATTTGACTATGTAAGTGTTTTTAAAATATATGTTTCTACATCTTAAATGTTAACTATGTAGCTTATGATGTATCTCTTCCTTTAATGGTCAACGTATTTTCTCTAACCAGTGTCTTTAGAAATTTATAACGTAATGTATGATTGTGAATTGTTATAGTTTGTTTATGTATAATTTTACTGGAGCATAAGTTTGTATGTGTGAACGCGACAGTTTTAATGTATAACTAGTCAATGTATTTCGCTACATCATTAATTCAAAACACTCTCCAGACTTCTATAAGCAATGCCACACATATATACCATTATCAATATAATACGCGACTATTGGTTTTTATATTGTATAACAAATACTAGAAATTTGTAAACGTTATGCCTTAAACAAGAGCTGTCGGAGAACAGCGCAGCTCGACTATTCGATTTTTTCAGAGAATAATAAATTATTTAGCCAGTATATACCATCAGAAAACAAGGCTAAAACAATGTGGGGTGGGTTGTGGGGCGGAGTAAAATTTGGGGCAGGGTGTGAAATTTCCTTTTTTCTTTTTATCAGTTTTAATCCAAAATTGCTGTCATTTTAAAGAATTTTTTGATCGAAAAGCAACTCGGGGAGGTAGGGGATGAGACTTTAGCAATTTATTGATATTTCATCTGTGTATCCGAATTTAATCTAAATTGTTTTATAAGTAAATGGTTCCTTTCAAATTTAAATTGTAATATCCAAATAATGGAGGATAAAACATATGAAACACACACAAAAACATTGGGGTGGTGGTGATGATGGGGTTTTTGGATGGTTGGGGGTGGGGGCGAAACATATTGATAAATTGATAAAACAAACAACACAGAGATATGTAAAAATCACACAACAAAACATTCGGTTGGTGGTGATGATGAGGTGGGGGATGGTTGGGGGATGGGTGGGGGGGGGGGGGTTGGGTGGAGGCGCATCATTAATATAGGTTTGATAAAACCAAACAACAGACATATTAAAAAAAAGCATCCGGATGGTGGTGATGATGGGGTGGGTGTATGGCTGGCGGGTGGGGGTGAAATAATTTGATAAATTGATAAAACAAAACAACATAGAGATATGTAAAAGAAAAAACATGATGGTGGTGATGATGGGGTGGGGATGGTTGGGGATGGGGTGGGTGGTAGAGGGGCGGGGCGCCACAGACTTGTAAGTGTAGAATTGATAAACCAAAACAACAGAGAAATATGTAGAAAAAATATGGTTTCAGGTGGGCGGTGGGTGGGGTGGGATGTGGTGGGGGATAACGATCGGATGGAAAATGGAAAACAAATCGGCTTTCGGGGAGCGGCATAAGACAGCTAAACACAGAAATATGTAAATATAATAATAATAATAATAAATCGGGTTTCGTATGGGGCGGGGTGGGGGCGCGCAACATGTGCAAGAATTGACCAAAACAATACAGAAATTTGTAAAACAAAAAGTTGTTGGGGTGGGAGAGGGAAGGAGGGGAGAAGGAAGGCCCCAATATGGGTGAAGTATGAATAAGATGAATAATGCTATAAGAAATCCCTAACCAAAATTTGGGTGACATAACAAAAAAAGTTATACAGAGTTTACACGCTAACCTTGAACTGCCTTTATTGCACATTTTATGGGCCATCACAATTTGGGCTACATGAGAGCCCAGCATTTGTAGAAGACAAAATTACTTACGCAGCCCTTCACAACATACTATAAGGAAACTAATTCCCAAATTTAGTTGAGCTTGGACAATATAGACCTGTAAATACGTCTTAAATGCAAAATGTGATGTGAAATGAGACACATGTTTAAGGGCTATCAGATTTGGGTTCCACGGGTTCCCGTGGATCCAAAATTACTGAAGCAGCCCTTAAGATAATGCTATAAGGAAGAGACCATGGCAACATTTGGTTGTGCTAGGATAAGAAATGTAAGACACATAGACTTCTAAACACAGCTTACACGCAAACCTTGATATGGGACGCCGACGCCGGGGTGATTTCATAAGCTCTCTTATTTTTCGAATTGTCGAGCAAAAAATACAAACAAAATATATATGAAGTGTTTATTGAATGATAGCAGTGTTTAGATTAAAGTTTATACATGTTAATGTATTGTACAAAATATTAAAGAATACTTCAGTTCTGTTTTTATCTGTACTGGCCAGGGGCCAGCAGTGCTTATGGGATGACGAGTTGTCCGTCGACCGTCGTCTGTCCGTTAACTTTTACGCGTTAAGACGATAGAGCCTTTATTCTTAGTTGATCATTACCAAACTTTACCAGATTTTTAATATGAAATGAAAGCTCCGACAAGTTCGAAAAACAGCCAAAATCGGACCAGTAACAGCATGGTTATGGCCATTGATTTAGTTAAAAATGCTATATTTTGGCTCATTAAGACGATAGGGTCTTTATTTTCCAAACTTTACCAGGTTGTTAATATCAATGAAAGCTCGGGCAAAAGTTGAAAAACATCCTGGTCGGACCAGTAACAGCGGAGTTATAGCCATTCATTTTCTGAAATATGCTATATCTTGCCTCGTTAAGACGATAGGGCCTTAATTTTTCATCCGATTTTTATCAAACTTTACCAAACTTAATCAGATTGTTACTATCAATGAAATCTCAGACAAGTTTGAAAAACAGCCAGATTGGTGTATTTACATCGGAGTTATGGCCCTTGATTTTCTGAAAATGATATAGTTTGCCTTGTTAAGACGATGGGGCCTTCATTCTTCATCCAATCTTTACCAAGCTTTACCAGATTGTTACTATCAATGAAATCTCAGACAAGTTCGTAAACCAGCCAGATCGGACGAGTAACAGCGGAGTTATGGATCTTTAGTTAAAAATGCTATGTTTTGCCTCGTTAAGACGTTAGGGACTTCATTTTTCATCAGATCTTTACCAGACTTTACCAGATTGTTAATATCAATGAAATCTCGGAAAATTTCGAAAACTAGCCAAATCGAAATATTCACACCGGAGTTATGGCCCTTGCTTTTCTGAATATGCTATATTTTGGCCTCATTAAGGCGAAAGGGCCTTCATTTGGTCGGATTTCAGTGAAACTTTGCAGGGATGGTCAGTACCAAGACTAGTTGAACATATAGTCACCGTGTTCCGGTTGAATGATTTTGGTGGAATTATGGCCCTTTTAAACTGTGTCCTGACTAGTTCTCCTGAACCCCTGGCTGGATTTAAACGAAAAATTTAGGGATGATCAGTTCCAGGTCTAGTTGTGCATAAAATCGCCGTGGGCCACTTGAATGAGTTTTGGCAGAGTTATGGCCCTTTAAATGTTTTAATACACAAACTTTATCTGGACTAGTTCTCCTGAACCCCTCACCGGATAGTTGTGCATATCATCGTCGTGTTCCGGTTTACATATTTTTGGCGGAGATATGGCCCTTTAAAATGTTTTGATACACAAACTTTTACCGGGCTAGTTCTCCTGAACCCTTGGCCGGATTTCAAGGAAACTTGACAAGGATGATCAATATCAAGCATAGCTGTGCATATATCGCCATATTCCGGTTGAATGATTTTTGGCAGAGTTATGACCCTTTAAATGTTGTAATACACCAGCTTTGTCCAGATTAATCTCTTATGAACTCCTTGCCGGATTTCAACGAATCTTGGCGGGGATGACCAGTACCAATCCTAGTTGCACGAGTCATTGCCGTGTTCTGGTTGAATGATTGTTGGACCTTTTAAGGTTTTAATGCACAAACGTTGTCCCAGCTAATTCTCCTGATCCCCTGGCCGGATTTCAACAAATCTTGGCAGGGATAATTAGTACCAAGCCTTGTTGCGCATTTCATTGTCGTGTTCCAGTTGAATGCTTTTTGGCAG
The DNA here is from genome assembly GCA_037043455.1 of Cyrtodaria siliqua. Taxonomy (NCBI): domain Eukaryota; kingdom Metazoa; phylum Mollusca; class Bivalvia; order Adapedonta; family Hiatellidae; genus Cyrtodaria; species Cyrtodaria siliqua. The sequence continues at coordinate 44,166 of JAWPHD010013235.1, forward strand.
AGTTATGACCCATTAAAGGTTTTAATACACCAACTTTGTACAGACTAGTTCTCCTGAGCCTCTGGCTGGATTTCAACGAAACTTGGATGGTCAGTACCAAGCCTAGTTAAATATAGTATCGCCATGTTCCGATTGAACACTTTTTGAAAGAGTTATGGCCCCTTATACATAAACTTTATCTTTAGCCAGTAGAGCGTCCACAGACCATCTTGGACTTCTTATTTAACCATTTTAAATGCTATCTACAGACGGGAACATAACTCGCAATCATATGACTTTTTTTTCTAGATTTGCAAATACAATAAAACCAAATTCTGTGTTATAAATATATATTTCAATAGTATTATGCCTTGGAGTGCATTTCTTTCAGGTACCATGAAATGGATTGATCATTTACAGAAGAGATTGATGTAGTAACAACGAAGATCAAACGGGAAGAACATAACAACTGACGACCTTATGTCCCTTTACATCACACATTGTTGATTGCCTAATTGAGTACACCCTTTGGATGCATAAAACTTTCGTCCCGCAGATTTTCTGGTCGTACCATACAGATTGGGTTTCTGTATCTGCTGTGGTTGTTCAGTACAATTCTGGATACACCCTGAGGTGTTTCTAATGGTGTATATTTTATATTTCTATGCATATAAAGTGTATCGATTGCTAATTTCTCTGGACTTTATTGTTAGAGATTTCCTTTTGACGGGAAGTACTTTTACTTGCACCGTCTTCTCAATTTGGGCGCTAAAGACATGATAATAGCGAGGTTGTGTAGTATACATTAACTCGATTTAAGCTAACCAATAGGCCATACTGTCTACTGAACGTTCCAAGTCGGTAATACTGTGTTCACCACCCTGTTGGTTGTGTAAGGTCATTTTCATTGTATAGATTTAATTGCTGTTTGTGGTGCAGTGCGGACCTACGTGTCATTGCGTTTGGGTGGTGTAATTTCTATAGGACCAATTTTCTCATTGTATATTTAAATAATGTATAATGCCCCGTAACACATGTTTATCACTTGCATTTCTCAAACAGTTTCGAATGTAGTGTTCCAAAACTTTATATACAAATAATAACTGATGACCCTTTATTTGACTTAGTAATGTTCACTCTAAATATTGTATAATGTTCACCCTAAATATTGTACAATTTCCCGTAACACATTATTTTACTCGGTTTCCAATGGATTGTTCCCAAACTTCATGTACGCATTACAACTGATGACCTTATGTCCCTTTACATCTCACATTGGTGATTGCCTATTTATTATAGAAGTATTGTCCTTTAGTTGACTTAGAATTTGCCACTGTAATATTGTTTAATGAACTGTATGTGGCTTTCATTTCAAAATTTGTCAAAGCGGGGGTAATTATCACCGTCAGTGATAGTTCTAGTTCACATTTAAAATAGCTATCCTGTCAATAACAGCTACATTTATACATCATGTGTACACCGCTTCTAAACCTACCGACGACGAGGTATATATATAACTTACATATTTTGAAATCCAAACTCTATAGACACAATATAAACGGTTTTAACCAACCAGGCTAAACCCCGAAACTCGAGCGTCGAATTAAGAGTTACCAACTTTTAATTCATTTTACCCATATACAATCACAGGTATTTTTAGAACACGTGAATAAACCTTACTTTTAATCGGCACAATATATGATTATATGACCAGAAAATTCTAACACCTGGATAGTTTTGATAAACAGTTTTGTAGTGTAATTTTGCAGTTATTTGGCGTTATTAGTTTCTTTAAAATCGGTGTACTTATAGTTGTCTAATGTTATACTCGTCAAAACATAAATTATAGTTCCCTAAATCATTAGTTGTGCTTAAACATAGTGTTGGTTCTCCAATGTGTCGCTTTGAGAATCACTTTAGATAATTGTCCAATATATCATAGTAGTCTGATAGCCATCCCCAGTCAAACCGTACAATAAATAGTAAGTTATGAACACTACATTACATAAATGTATGCATGTACTTTACTTTATTATGAAACGTATATTATCAGAGTATTGAATTCTTTCAGAATATTAATACTAATATTAATACTCATCGAACAAAAAGCAATTTAAAAACATATTTAATCTAATTACATCAATTTTTTATTCATATGCCTAAATGTAAGCAACCATAAACGACCATGACTGTTACTACCTACAAACAGTTGATAGACACATGGTAAGCCATATTTTCAGAAACCTTACAAAAGCTAGGATAATAAAGGTTCTAGGTCAGCCCAGTATACAGTAACTGGGTGGAGTATCATGTCATGTGTCTAATGCATGGTTGTCAAGAGAGGCAGCACCATAATGCTGAGCTTTAAGCTCACTACTACAAGTAGACACCGTCGTGATACAACTGTAATATTGGCAAAAGCGACGAGTTTGCAGTGTGTCGCAAACAAACTGAACGAGTTGCGTGGGGCATAAACAATGGCGTCTCAGTTCATGCTGCGAGTCCACAAGAATAGTATAATTCGTCAAATGTCTCAAGCAGGAATTTGAGGCATAATATGCAGATGTGATCTAGAATTTTGCAACATATGCAGGTCAATGCCATAGGTCTATAGTAAGCAGGATTATATTCCAATATTTTGACGTTGTAATTAGTTTTTGTTTTGGTTGACTGTGTTCTGTGAAAGCTTCATTTCCTGTTTGACTTGTATACCTACATTTTTGTGAAGTTTTGGAATCCAATACATAGTATGGAGTTCATTCTGCTTGTTATTTACAGAAACCTTCAGACAACAATGATATTCTTGCAGGCCTTGTCTACATGAACTACAACACATTCCCTTCTAAAGATCACGTATACTGACGGACGTGGAATCAGAGAAGAACTTGACTCATAAGTTGTATACGTAGTTCGATCATTTTAAAAGTTGTTTTCATTCAGGCAGTAAGTATATTTTTATATGCGTTTTCGCGTTTACACAACTTAGTACAGAATTATATTAATAAATCGACAATTTCATTGAAGCATTAAATCAGAATGCAATACTTAGGACGTTTAGCAATTAACTGCCTGAATTTCTTATCCTCAACTGATTTCAACTGAATTGGGATTTACGGCGCCCAAAAAGGGAATGCGCATTACAGTCTCAATCTCCATTTATATCTAGATAAAAATATGTAGAATGGGCCTAGAACCTTCTCAACTGTAGAACTGCATATTTGCTGCAAATTCGTAGAAAGTCTGCCCGTACAGGGATTGTATGACATTCTTTATTCACCTTTAAAGATGTTCTTTGTTGCTGTGTGTGTTTGTGGTTGACTGTCGTCCTTGAATGCTACTTTTCCTGTTCGATTTTTATATCTACTTCAATGAATATGACAAAAGTAACATGTATTCGGGGGGATTTTACAACGCATTCATTCTTGCCCGGGAACCCCTCGTGGCCTAAAAAATATTAAGATTGCAAAACATGCTGCTCCGTTCTCGAGTTCTGTATGCAAGCGTGTGAGTGCGAGTGTGCCTGCGCTATTCTTAACATATTTTCAACATCTAGAATACCGGTTATTGCCATAACTGTTTAATACAAAGTGACTAATCACGAAATATCCACTTAAATACAGGTAGGTTTAAAAAACAGACGAAGTTAAACTATCAATGTTTATTCTTATTCGATAGACAGGTAATGCAACAGAACAAAAATAAAGCGGACTGTGAATACTTATGGAAAGTATCAACAGATGTCAATACTTAATGGTTAATACGTTTGTATACACACGCCACTTTTACTAAATCAAATCTATAGATATTACCCCAAATTCTTAATTTGTTAAAATAAGTGGAAAACGGTAAAAAGACTAAAAAAATGGATAAATCTGGTACTAGTCACATACGGTTGTGTAACGATGATGAACACGTGTTTCACGTTTCAAAGCTAACTGAGTTTTGGAATATCACTATATTTAAAATAAACTGAAATTAAAATTCTAAAAGGGGATAATTCTGGTAAAATGCGTAACAGAGTTATGGTGCTCGTCACATATGGTTGTGTAATGATGATAAATATGTATGCCAAGTTTAAAAGGTTTTAGTCAAATTTTATTTGGAATATGACTGTAACTTTCAACTTAAAACCACCAAAACACACATTTGTCTTTTCGATGTCTGTGTATTGCGGTTTTGTGCGCCATTTTGACAGGGTTAAGTTTTCAAATACGGAACAAGATCAAAGGATCAAATGTAGATACCAAAATGGCTGAAAATACTGAGTGGCTTACAAAAACATACTCTATCGGCGTGATATTCTTCTGTTTTGTGAGTGTATGTGTGCACGTGTGTACATGTGTTATTGAAATACGGAAGTTGTTCATGCAGGCATTGCACAATGGTCTTCCGAAACCTGGCCAGAAAAGTGCGTATGGAGAGTACGGGGTCCTACATATCATTCTGGCCCAAGAAATCGTGGCTCTATGGTAGGTCTAAGGGTGTTCAAGTACCTATGAAGTTTTATGTGTAGGTGTTACCGATTTTAAAGTTATTATGCAGAGTTCATATTTCCGTATAAGGTGGTTGTGAACTTGCCCTTTGACCTCAATATCAATAGGGTTCCTCCTCTCACCTAGGACAATGTACCTATACAGTTGCATGAGTGTAGGTGTTACGGTTTTGAAGTTATTGCGCGGAATGCATATTTATATATAAGGTCACGGTGACCTTGACGTTTGTCCTACTGGCCCCAAATGCGATAGGGTTCCTCCTCTCACGTAGGGCAATGTACCTATGACGTTTTATGAGTAGGTGTTGCGGTTTTGAAGTGATTGTGCAGAATGCCTATTTCCATATAAGGCCACTATGACCTTGACCTTTGACCTACTGGCCCCAAAGACAATAGCGTTCCTCCTCTCAACTAGGGCAATGTACCCATAAGCATCATGAGGTATGTGTAATGGTTTCGAAGTTACCGTCCAAATGCTTTTTTTCTATATAAGGTCACGGTGACCTTGGCATTTGACCTACTGATCCCAAAACAATAGGGATCCTCCTCTCACCTAGGATAATGTACCCTTGAAGTTTCATGAGTGTAGGTGGGTGTTATGGTTTCGAAGTTACCGTCCGAATGCTTTTTTCTATATAAGGTCACGGTGACCTTGGCCTTTGACCTACTGATCCCAAAACAATAGGGATCCTCCTCTCACCTAGAATAATGTACCCTTGAAGTTTCATGAGTGTAGGTGGGTGTTAAGGTTTCGAAGTTATCGTCAGGAATGCGTCTTTCTATATAAGGTCAGGGTGACCTTGACCTTTTACTTACTGACCTCAAAAACAATAGGGATCCTTCTCTCACTTAGGGCAACGTACCTACTACGGAGTTTCATGCTTGTAGGTGTTATCGTTTCGAAGTTATCGTCCAGAATGCGTTTTTCTATATAAGGTCACACTGACCTTGACCTACTGACCCCAAATAAGAGGGATTCTCCTCTCACCACCTTGGGCAATGTACCTATGAAGTTTCATGAGATTAGCGGTTACGTTTTCAGTTATCACACGGAATGCATATTTCCATATAAGGTCATGGCACCTTGACCTTTAACCTACTGAGTCAAAAAACAAGATGGGTTCATAATTTCAAGAAAGGCACTGTACCTATGACGTTTCATGAGTGTAGGTTTGTATGGTTTTAAAGTTAACCTCTGGAATGTGTATTTCAATATCAGGTCATGGTGACCTTGAATGATAATGTTAGGATATTGATCCCAAAAATGATAAGGTTCCTCCTCTCACCTAGAGCAATGTACCAATGAAGTTTCACAAATGTTTGTATACAGGATATGTAATGGACGGACGGACAATCCCATTCAATAAGATATACTGCAGCAAGGAAATCGGGTAGTTACAGTACTCATTACGTGTACATTTATACCGTGGTCACTATGTTTAGGTTGCATTGGAAAAAAAGGCTCTTACCTGTTTTGACCGAAAATATTTTATTAGCGTCAATAAGCTAATACGCGGTGCATTTATAGTTGTAATATGTGGGGAATTACTAACGTTTGTACAAATACAGTCAAAACAGTAGGGTCCTTGATCCTTTTGTGTCAAGTTTACATAAAAGAGCTACTGACGTGCATAGCTTGCTAACAATATACATTCACGCCGCACATTCAACTGGTGCAGGGGTCATATGTATTATGTTTGGGCTTTTTGTTTGAATTATATTCAATAGTTATAGCCCCATTCATAGCCAATCGTCACGCATTGTAATCTTAAATACTAAGCAATAAATGGAGGAGTTTGTTCATATATTAGAAATGACCTTGCATTTAGTGTCAGACATGATTTTAATGAACATAATGAAGTTCGTTTTACTAAATTGCTCTTACCCAAAACAAAACCTAATTTATAGGAACAGTTTACGGGCCACCAAAACAAATCATTTTTTTTTTTAGAACATTTTGAAAATATTTTAACCAATATTTGATCTGATTGTGAAACATATATTTTGGGTGATTTTGACATTTGTTATAAGGGAAATCTAAAGTGGCCACTTTTTAAGAAATATGCTAGTATACTTGGGATGTTTGACCTTGAACAGATAATTAGTGAATTTACAAGAATTTCTAATACAAGCAGCTTGTTGGATCACAAAAAGTAAAAGTTTGTCACTCTGCATCCATTCCTATTGGACTCAGTGACCATTTTTTAACATTTTCCACTGGAATAAAATTGAAATTTAAGGCACACCAACATGTTATATGGCGCCTAGCAGGAATGAGCATGCCAGACTCATCCTCCATTTACATCAAGATACAATTTGGGGGGGGGGGGGGGGGGGCGGTGTCAGGGCTAGGAGGAGGGAGCCCATACCCAAATATGGGTGAAGTATGAATAAGATGCATAATGCTATCCCTAAGAAATCCCAAACCAAAATTATAGATATATACAAAACCTTAAGTACTTACTAGTGGTGGGAGGGAAGTGGGATGGGGGAGCGGGGGGAAGTGGGGTGGGGGCAACATAGCTATATATATGTGTAAGAATTGACCAAAACAACACAGACATATGTAAAAAAATATATATATATATAAATATATATATGGAGTTTCGAGTGAGGGGGAGAAGGGCGGGGGTTGGGGAAGGCGTGGGGATGGGGGTGAGGGCAACATAGCTATATGTGTAACAATTGACCAAAACAACACAGAAATATGTAAAAAAAAAAAAAGGCCGTGGTGCGGGGCGTGGCAAGGAGGAGGGAGCCCATGCCACAATAGGGGTGAAGTATGAATAAAATGCATAATGCTATAAGAAATCGCAACCCTTTACAACATACTATAAGGAAACCAAATCCCAAATTTAGTTGAGCTAGGACAAGAAATGTAACAGATACAGACCTGTAAACACAGCTTACACACACAATGTGATGTGAAAAATAACACATTTTAAGGGCGGAATGTGGGTTCCAGTAACCAAAATTACTTTAGCAGCCCTTAAGATAATGCTATAAGGAAGCTCATGGCCAAATTTGGTTGTGCTAGGATAAGAAATGTAAGATTCATAGGCTTTTAAACACAGCTTACACGCAAATCTCGATGTGGGACGCCGACGCAGGGGTGATTACATAAGCTCTCTTATTCTTCGAATAGTCGAGCTAAAAACAAGAGGGCCAACATGGTTTCAGAGAAAAACAAAATAATGTTAAACATGTCACCCATGGGGTGGAGCCAAATTTGACCCCAGTCTCGATTTGAAGGAACTTGATAGTCTAGAGTAACATTAGCTTATGGTACATGCAAATATTAAGTATTTCCCAATGCAAGTCTATGTAAAACATGTGACCCCAAGCCCTGGGCCAAATTTGACCCAGTCGTCATCATTTGAGCCTTGGTAGAGGTTCATAAGCTTACGACAAATGCAAAAGATTAAACCTCTGGCTCTTGTAGTTTCAGGGAACTTTTTTTTTCCGCCCTTTATAAGTAATACTTTGACCTCCGGGGCAGGGCTAACTTTGACCCCGGAATGACCATTTCAACAAACTTGTTAGAGGACAATCAGCTTAAGCTACAGGCAATTTTAAAGAAGAAGATTTTAAGTTTTTCTCTTTGCAAAACATTCAAAAACTTTGGACCCCCGGGGCATGACCAATTTTGACCCTGGGGACTTCATTTGAACAAACTTGGTAGTATGTGCCTATCATTAATAAAGAAACACTGTCAAAATCCGATTTTATAAGATTTCGACCTTTTATGGTAATGGTTGACATCTTAGATGTCGGGATGACGTAATTTTAACAAAATTGAAAAACATAGAAATCGAGATCATCCATGTGAAGTTTGCAGTGACGCGGTTACTGAGATGTCGTTTGAAGCAATTGTTGAAGGACAGACGGACGACGTTTGAAGCAATTGTTGAAGGACAGACGGACGACGGACAAAAAGTGATCACAATATTTCACGCGAGCCTTTGGCTGAGGTGAGCTAAAAAAACTGGACGTAAGAATTTTGATATTTTATTTGTTAAATGGTAGAGGGGGTTAAATCATAGAAAAAATATTTCTATAGGTTATCCGGGGTGGATTGGGTGGGGTGTTCAGACAAAGTTTGTCTAGGGCAGTAGCTTCCAGGGTGGGTAGTTTGAGGGTTATAAGTGTCCAGTGTGGAGGTGGGGTGTTTAAATCATAGAAAACCCCTTCTATAGATTGTTCGTGTGGTGGTCAAAGTTTGTTTAGTGTGGTAGCGTCCAATCTCACTTATTTTAGTCCAGGGTGGTAGGAAAGACGTTGTCCAGGGGCAGTGGTGGACGGGAGGAGGTATTTGGTATTAAAAACCTTTTTATAGGGTTAGGGCGGATATTTTCTGGATTAGCCCAATAATGCCCGTATAACTGGTCCTTATTCGGCATTGTTTGCTAAAGTCCGATATTCCCCGATAAAAAAAAAACGTTGGAAATTTCCGTAACATTTCACATCATTTTAAGCAAACAAGCACTGAACATAATGAAACATGTGCCGCGTATAAAATCGACTAAACTGAAGACAATGTAAAATTAACCGAACATAAAGTGTGTTGTACCACTGCACATGAAGTTAAAACCACTGCACATAATGGATGTTCAACTGCGTATATTGAAACATCAACCGCATATAATCGATTCTGAAACAACGATTCAGTGATCTGAACATACCGAGGAACCATATGCATAGAAACACACGTGAACTGCATATAATGAACTAGACGGGTGCTCCGCGGATCGACATTTGTCAGTATAACAAGGTTTTATGGACCCAGATAAATGATCTTGACAATAGCCCAACTAAATTAATTTTCGTGAAGAAAAAAATGAGTATTTAACCCATATTATGACCTTGACCTTTATATTTTAGTATGGTCATGTCGATGTTGTCATGATGAGTATATATTGAAAGTTTGATGAAGAAATATCAAGAAATGAGAAAGTTATAGCCAACGTTATGTTTTCCTGAAGAAAATAATGAGTATTTAACCCATATAATGACCTTCAGTGTGACCTTGACCTTTGATGAAGAAATATCAAGAAATATAATGACAAAGTCATTGTATATATATGATGATCATCCTGATCTTCCATATCGTACTCGTCCAGCTGAATATAATGTCAGATGTACCGCATATAATGAAAATCTCACTGAACATAATGACGAATGAACTAAACAGAATGATGTTACAACTACGTATATAATGCTTTCACCACTGCACATAAAGGCATATGTACTGAACATAAATATAAACGCTCAAGACAGTCGTGGCGTACCAAAAACATTGCATATGAAACTGAAACACATTATGAGAATTTTCACTTGTATCTGGATTGACACCAATCACTTCCAAATTGCCTGCAGTCTTTTTAAGTTTTGATAACACACTTTCCTAAAAGTTAAAGGGAGCTAACTTCATATTTCATTTAGGGACACAATCTCTGTCTCTGCCTGGGTAAATGACCAAAAGTATATGCAATAAAACAACAAAAAACTTTGGGAGTGGAATACTCCAGTTATAATTAATAAAGTTGAATCTGTAATAAAGTTCCTTGATCCTTTTCTTGAAGGAAAAAGTTTCAAAATTGTATTAATCATAAAGTTATTATTGAATACATCACAAAACCTACTAAGTCGATACAATCCTTTCAAGTTGATGGTACTTTAATGCATTTCAAGTCCAATATGAGATTACTAAATTAATATACTAAACAAAACTTTTCAAACTGCATTGTGCAAAAGGTTATCCTTATTTTATCTTAAAAACACTGAAATTGTATCAGACTTTATACAGCTGAACTTTTGATAATTGTTTTGATAGTTAAAGGGAGCTAACTAAAATTTGATTTGAAGACCAATATCTGTATCTGTATTTAGTTCAATCACAAACATTATACTCGCCAAAATATTACCAAAAATACTTTGAGAGTGGAATCAGTTACTTATCATAATAAGTACATGTCGCCTCCCACATGCCAGATGCATTGAGATGTATGTATGACATATAATTTGTATTGTTACTGCATTATTGCCAAATTCCATATGAACCTTCTTACACTTGAATGGTATAAGGTATCAAGGTACAATTTGAACTTATTTAGTATTAAACTTATTAGTTTCCAATTGTATTGTTCAGGAATGTAACCTATGTCTGTATTGTCTTAAAATCTCTGTTATTAATGGTATATAAGATATTTTAAAGACTAAATATCCTGAATATCAATGTTACAGTTAAAGGGACCTAACTTGAATGAAAACTGTTTTAACATTTTGTTTAAAAAAAAAACATGGACAATGTCTGCATTTAGGAGTTATGACATTCTACTCATCACTGTTAATATAATTAAGCTTAAATTCCCCTCCACCCCACACTTCACAACAACTTACATATAATTTGCCTTAATAGATCAATTTTAATTGTACGCATCACAAAATCTTCAATGCTGGTGACATTTCTTTCAATTCAATGGTACAAAAATTCATTTCGTAGCCTCGTGGAAGATTACAATTTGAAACAAACAAGAATATCACATTATATCATGAACAGATGCTATGTATGTAACTATATCTGTAATTAAGTCAGATTTTATTTGACTGCTTGGTTTTGCTTTATAGTTAAAGGGAAATAACTTCTAAAGAACAAAATGTCTCAAAAGTGTCGATTAAAGACACACGGTATGTTTTCTCTTGGTGAATGACAAAAACCATCTTTAATCAGTTATCTTTATTAATAGTAGGTACATGTAGTCTCCCACAACACAGATACATTATTTCTCCAAATACGCCATGTATAAATAACATTCATTTTGTATTGTAGTATCAACTTGCTGGCATTATTGTCTACTAGTGTTTGCAGGTAACAATCAAACAAGCGCCTAGACTTTTTGTGGGGAAAAAGCACAGTTTGTTACAGTAACCAATATTTGAAAGGTCCTGATCTTGTAAACACAACCTGAATAAACCACACAAGAAAACTCTTCAACTTACGAAAGGCTTAAAATATGTATGGTGATTATGTGTCAAACCTGTTAAAATCCATCTGCATGATCAGCAATGTTAAATTTGGCCCCATCCCCACATCCTCATCCCCTCTTTCCGATTTATAAACAATCTGTCAGGACAGGTTTACTAATTTCGATTACCAGATGCCAAAGAATGCATCATAAAACCTTCAAAGTCGATGCAATTTCTTCACTTGGAAGATACAAGTATGTATTTCATACCTCATGAAAGATTGCAACTTGAAATAAACTAGAATGTAACATAACTTGATATTTGGTCAATGACAAACATTATCCACACCAGAATAAAACCAATACATTGAGAGTGTAATCAGTCGTATATCATAGTAAGTACACGTCGACTCCCACATGCCAGATACATTTAGCATCCAAATGTATGATGTATACACGATATATCATTTGTATTTTTGTATTATTGTCAAATTTCACATGAACCTTCTTACTAAACGATCAAGGTATCAAGGAATGATAACAATTTGAAAATATTTAGGATTTAAATTAATATTTTCAAATTGTATTATTCAGAGATGTAACCTATTTCTGTATTATCCTACAATCTCCGGAATTAAATCAGATTTTTTAAGATCTCACTAACTTGTATGAAAGACATGGTTCAACACTTTATGTTAAAAGATAATGAACAATGTCTACATTTTGGAGTTAATGATATTCTACTCATCACTGTTAATGAGATACGTAGAGAATGGAATCAGTTACATTGCACATTAAGTACATGACTCTGCCACACCGATATATTACATCTCCAAATTTATCCCATGAATAAATAACATTCAATTTGTATTAATATTATTATTGTGTGCCTACCGCAATTGTGTTAACATATTGTCAAATTCAGTACTACTGATCACGGTAACAAGCGACAGAAATAACCAATATTGAATCGTCCTTATCTTGTAAACACAACCTGGATAGATAATACAAGAAAACTCTTCAATTTCCAAAAGGCTTAAAATATGTATGGCGATTATGTCAAATGTGTTCCAAGTCCAGCAGCGGATGATCAGTAACATTAAATTCAGCCCTATCCTCACATCACCATCCCCTCTTTTTACGAATTACAGACATTTCGAATTACAGACAATCTGTCAGGACAAGTTTAATAATAATTTCAATTACCAGATGCCTAAGAATGCATCTTAAAACCTTCAAAGTCGGTGAAATTTCTTTCACTTCGAAGGTACAAAAATTCATTTGATAGCCTCATGAAAGATTACAAATGGAAATAAACAATAATACAACCAATTAATATCAAATTATACTATGAACAGATGCTATGTATGTAACTATATCTGTAATTAGGTCAGAGTTTATATTACTGCTTGTTTTGGTTTATAGTTAAAGGGAAATAACTTCTAAAGAAGAAAATGTTTCAAAATTGTAGACACAACTCCTGTTTTAACTTGTGAATGACACAACTCATTGTAATCAGTTATCTTTATTAATAAGTACATGTAGTCTCTCACAACACAGATACAATGTTTGTCCGAGTATATCATGTATAATTAACATTCATTTTGTATTGTGGTACTGGTTAGCATTGTAATCTATAAATTCCATTTGAAACTAGTGATCATGGAAACAAACAAACTAGGCCGACTCTTTGTGTGTGAATGACGACCAAACCAATATTTAAATAGACCTGATCTTGTGAACACAGCAGGGATAGACACATCAACTCTCAAAATAGTCAAAGTGGTTACCATTGGTGATATCACAAATGTGGCTAATCAAGTTCTTATCAGTAAATGTAAAATTTGTTACAAGTTATAAACCAATTGTCTTGAAGAAAACAGTTTCATAATTAATTTCAATTAACCAAGTCATGGAACCGTTACACAATGTTCGATCATTACCAATACAATATGTGTTTTTTTTTATATTACTGCTTGTTTTGGTTTATAGTTAAAGGGAAATAACTTCTAAAGAAGAAAATGTTTCAAAATTGTAGTCACAAGACCTGTTTTCTCTTAGTGAATGACATTACTCTCACAACACAGATACATTATTTGTCCAAATATATCATGTATAATTAACATTCATTTTGTATTGTGGTACTGGTTAGCATTGTAGTCTATAAATTCCATATGAAACTAGTGATCATGGAAACAAACAAACTAGGTCGACTCTTTGTGTGTGAATGACCCATATTTAAATAGACCTGATATTGTGAACACAGCAGGGAGACACATCAGGAAAATATATCAATTCTCAAAATAGTCAAAATGGTTACCATTAGTGATATCACAAATGTGGCTAATCAAGTTCTTATCAGTAAATGTAAAATTTGTCACAAGTTATAAACCAACTGTCTTCTAAGAAAACAGTTTCATAATTAATTTCAATTTATACCCAAAGTCATGAAACCGTTACACAATGTTCGAAGTCAGTAAAATCTTCTATCACTTCATGTTTAGCAATTTTAAATTTTTTAATAGTTAAAGGGAAATAACTTCAGAATGAAATTTTTCACTTTTAAAAACACAAAGTCTGCATATCAAGGCAAACAACATCCATTACGCTATCAACAATGCTGGATATATTTTATCTGGATATATTTTATCCTTCAAATATATAATTTTTATTAAAATTGTTTGACCACCTTGTTGGCATAACTGTGTCAACTTTTTGTCAAATTCCATGAAAAGGAAAAATAAACATTCATTTTTTAATTTAATATCATAATTACTCCTATTAAAACCATAATAAACCATATAAAATGCATAAAGTTGTTTAAATATAATAAAGCTAATATTAAAGATAATCTAGTGCTATAGAAATGTCATGCTTGATTTATCATGCAAGCTTAAAATCATGATTTGCAACACCTATTGTTGTAAAGTCTGGACTTGGACTGGTTTTACATGTCAATACTTCATTGAATATTTTCCATGTTTACTTGTACATGAAATATGTTGAAAAACAACAACATTGACGGTGTTGTTTTATCTCTTTTGTTTTATCTCTCCTTAATACCTGTAACTTGTTTTTAAAACAAACTGAAAACTGGTGTTTTCTTCTAACAGCAGAAAAATGGCGTTCATTACATTTTCCATATTTTATACTTGGATATATATTTTAGTATAGCGCACATTTTTGTATAGCGCATAAAATAAATAGGAATAAACAAAATTGAAAAACAAAAAAATCTCATAAACAGCTGATTTGTTTCTTGATAACACTTTAAGATATGCACAAATATTTTGTTAATATTATTAAAAACGACAAAATCTAACTCTCTGCGTCAACTACAATCTAAACTTGATACAAAATCTTCAAAGCACAGAGACAAAACTGAAGAGGTAGTTTTGAATTTTTGACTACTGTTGTTGTTTTGACAAAATATTATTCCAATGTTTATACAATGTATATGCTTGGTATACAAAACAATAGTATCAAAAGCTATAACAGTTGTAATAAAAATCAGAAGTAAACACCTCTCACACATTTAGTAATATCACTAAAATATTAATACGAGAAAAATAATGTATTAATTATAAATACAAGGAATCATAGTTAACATTCGTAAAGCACCAAGGTCATATAACAGTAGGCCTTGGTTACAGCCACTTGGTATACTGGTTTTTAAAGCACCTTTGTCATATGGCAGAAGATTTGTTTGTTTGAATGGTGTTTTACGTCCTTTTTAGCACATATTAAGCAATATATGATGGTCATTTGTTTTATAGTAGAGGCAGACTCAGACCATCCAATTTTTCCTGGGTAGAACCAGTACTGTATACCTCCTGCCATCTGTAAGAATCAACATGTTCTCACTTGATGAGTCGAGCTCCCAGTGTGATCAACCCTGCAGCGCTGAGATGTGAGAATGTTTTAGACTGGCAGAAGGCCTTGGTTGCAGCCATTTATACAATTTGAATAAAATAGGTATGGTCCAGTCTCTGTAATCAATGTCATCATCAGTGTCACTCAGACGTATGGAAGTCTTTCATAGAAACTTAATCTGAAATGGCATGATCTATTATATCGTGTAAAACAATGCAAACACTGTACGGCGACACAAACGTGGCTTTAAACCATCACAAATGCCAACAAGGACATCCACTTTTGTTTGCCAATTTTGAGTTGATATGTACATGATTTGTTTAACTGATTTTGAGGTAAGTTGAGATAAGTTATCCATTTGTTTGTTGTCTAGGCTATATAAAAATCGTCATCATCATCATCAACATCCACCTCATCATGGTCTTCTATATCGTACTCGTCCAGCAGATAATCACCAGGTTCAAAGTTTTCCATCATGCGGGCGTATTGTTGGGCGGCAAGTTGTTGTTCCTCGGACATGTTGGCCATCTCAAAATCCTCAAAACTGTAACAAAAATGTAACACATATAATTTTAAATTATACAATATTGCTAAGGCCTTGTGTGCAAAAAAAGTGTAGTCTGTCTCCACACCCACCAACCCCCGGTATATTTAGATGGAGAAGCCGTTACATATGAATGTCTTCATATAAATAACATATTATGTATTTTCATTACTAAAAAAGAGAACTGTCTCTTTAAAATGTTAGGTGTGTCAACTTCGCAGAATCATGTAACAAACTGAAACAAGTCAAAAGTACACTCCATTAATTTAAAGCAAACATTTACCAGTATGATTTTTCTTCAGAAAGTCACTTTATACTTTCTTTCTTCAGAAATTCACTTAATACTTTTTCTTTAGAAATTCACTTACTTTTGGAGCTTTTTTACAGTGTTCGCCCCTCTAAATAACATTCTAAACCTAACCTAACACCCAATCCTAAAATTTGGGAAATATGTTGACATACTTGCTGAAGTCTTGAATAATTTTGTTTTATAATATAAACTTGTTTAAAATAGATAAATGTTTGATCATTAAATGTACAAATTCTTTGTGCTTTCATCATTTCTGGACACCATCATTTTCTCCATATAAAGGTAAAATGATGTACAGTACAGCTCACGAGAACCCCACACTTTACTTGATTCGCCGAGTTTGGTGGCATCAAGTGCCGCGCGTATGTATGCGTAATCGGTGTTTTGGACATCCCCGAATATCCACTTGGCGAAATTCTTTACGTTTTTCCCGATTGTTTCTCACCAAAGAACCCATCGATGTATTAATAATAAACAGCAGACTAGTAAAAACTTGTTATATAATTATAATTTCCATTCTCTTGATGAATGACACAACTAATTGAATTTTATGTTCAGTCGCCGCAAAGCTGTAATAGGAACCGTCATATAACTATCGTGACATAGTATACATAATCCAGGCATTCTAATTTTCCCACATCCGCTTTTTCAAAAACAAGTCAAATTGGCTTGACTTCTGCTTTGATTTTTTCTAAAGTTATTGAATAATTATGCATTATAATGACTGCAAACAGAAAAAGTTGCACCCTTTACCTGTGCAGTTTCGACTCGGCGAACTCCGAGTTTGTCTACGCGAAGTATCGTGGCGTAAGTATGCCGAGAGCTTTTCACGTAGCTGATTCCCACTCCGAGTAGTTTTATCATCAAAACTCCGCGTAGTTTTATCATCAAAACTCCGCGTAAGTACGCGATTTGTAAATTCCTCACTCAGTGTGAAAGAGTAAAGTGTGGGATTTGTGTGAGCTGTACTGTATGCAGTGAATAAATTACGCTGTAGCATGCAAAGATCAAGCGTAAGTTTGTTTTTTGCATCTTGGACCTCAGAGGAAGTTAAATAGAGCCTACTTGATATTGGGAGGAGGTTTCCTGAAATGCAGTTTATTTGTAGGGAAAGAGGGCAGAAGAAACAGTTAAGGAGCCCATAGACTATACATAATCAAAGCTTAGCAGAAACAGCAACATGATTATAATCCGATATACGCCAGACAATAATGCCTACCTAGTTTTGTAAGCCTCACATATATCATCCGTCTCATCCTCCATACATCCCGTGTCTGTCAATTTGACCACTACAGCACCACAACTGGCATCTGTAATACAATATGTCTATATCACGACCTGGTTACTATGTATGATCTAATTATACACATATTCAGTAATACCTAGTAATTATGTGTGACCTAATTATACATATTCTGTAATACTGACCTAATTATTCATATTCTGTAATTCCTAGTGTATGTATAGTGCTGCACGGTATTATCGGTTTATTGGTGTATTGTGATGCGGACCTAAAAATAATATGTACCGTAATATTTTTTTAGCATACCGGTTCGTACCAGCAACATGTACGAATGTTTTTAACATTTAACCGTACGAACGACTGAAAGTCCAGACTCTATTGTGCCCATCGCGTCAGGTATACCCTGACGTGTTCGTTGGCGGACGGACTATAAACCTTAGAATTACACACACACACACGTACGAACGACTGTATTACAAACAAGGGAACAATATAAAGTTAAAAATAGATCTTAGTTGCAGATTACGATTTACTTTCATAATCAAAACACATGTGTGGAGAAAACCGGTTCATTTTCGAACTTATCAGAGACTGAGACAATTTCGTAAAAGATAAGTGATAGAAACTATACAATATCAAACAAGAAACAAACTGAAGTTGCAAACTGGGTTGTCACGATATGAACCCCATTTTTAAACCGACTGACGATGAGGTATATATATATAACTTGCATATTTTGAGAATCCAAACTCTTTAGACACAATATAAATGATTTTAACCACCCTGGCTAAACCCTGAAACTGGAGCGCTGATTTAAGTTACAAACTCATAATTCATTTTACACATATTCAGTCAAGGGTATCTTTAGAACCCTGTAAATAAAAACCTTTACTATTAAGCAGCACATGTACATGATTATATGAACCTGGATAGCGTTTTGATACACGGTTTTGTAGTGCAATTTTGCCGGGTTTTTTTGGCGAGTTTGTTTCTTTAAACTTTAATACCAAGTCAAGAGGTAAATCGCCATGAAACCCTAAGAGTTCTCACTCGGTTTCTCCGTGATGATGACCAGGAGTCCCCATTTTATTACTAAGGTGGACACAATTTATCGACACCACGGAGGAAAACTTGACGAGTCTGTTTTAAAATAATATCACCGCTTTGGGGACTCACACCACTATTATCTCCTATGAATACTCGTGCCCTACAGAT
Organism: Cyrtodaria siliqua; assembly: GCA_037043455.1. NCBI lineage: Eukaryota > Metazoa > Mollusca > Bivalvia > Adapedonta > Hiatellidae > Cyrtodaria > Cyrtodaria siliqua. The sequence continues at coordinate 62,787 of JAWPHD010013235.1, forward strand.
GAAGGAGGTAGATAAAAAAAACAAGTTCGCTTTTCTACATTTTACAGGATACATTGATTTATCTTTACCAGGTTCTAAATCTACAGCATTTTAGGAAGAGATCACAGAAAAATGCATGTTGATATAAGATTTCTAGCTAATTCTGCCTCATTTTACACATCATGGGTCTAATCACCACGGGATTGTATTTTTTGTCTAAATTTCGATAGGTGTCACACAAACATGAAATTAAACAAGAGGCCCAAGAGGGCCTGTGGACGCTCTACTGGCTAAAACAGCTCTTATAGATTTAGATAGATATAGCTAGATATAGCTCTCTTCTCCTATAGATTTAACAAAGAAAAATACAATATAGATTTTTTCAACAAATCAAGGGCCATAACTCTGTTATTACTAACAAGATCTAGCTAGTTTTCGAAATTGTCCAGGATTTCATTGATATACCGCGCTTTGCACAACTAGACATCATACTGAAGCTTCCTGCCAAATTTCGTAGAAATCCAACAAGCCGTTTAAGGAGTAGTGCCGACAAGAAATTTAAAATAAAAATGTCAAAGGGCCATAACTCCGTCAAAAATCAGCAAACTGGAACAAAAGCGTGATATGCACAACTAGACATCTTACCGATGCTTCCTGCCAAGTTTCGTCGAAATTCAACAAGGCATTTAGGATAAGTAGCGCCGACAAGAAATTTTAAAGTAAGTGTCAAGTAATTAAAAAGATAATGAAAAAATTTAAAAAAAAAAAAAATCAAATCAATGAAAAAAAAAAAAAAAAAAAAGGAAAAAAATAAAATAAAATTAGAAAAAAAAAAATAATAAAAAAAAAAAAAAAAATCAATAAAAAAAAAAAAAAAAAAATTGGAACAATTAAAAAAAAAAAAAAAAAAATTGCAATTGAAAAAAAAAAAAAAAAAAATCAAATTAAAAACTAAAATAAAAATAAAAACAGCTTTTGCCTATACAAGCCTAAGTAAAAGTTAAAAATATGAAAAAATATGAAATATGACCAATAGGCCACCATTTGAACAAACTTGGTAGAAGACCATAAGCTTATAGCAAATGCAAAATATTAAACCTCTGGCTCTTGCAGTTTCAGAGAAGAAGATTTTTTAAGTTTTTCCCTATACATGTCTATGTAAAACATGTGACCCTTGGGGCGGGGTCAAATGTGACCCGAGGGTCACAATTTGAACAAACTTGGTAAAGGACCATAAGCTTATAGCAAATGCAAGTAATTAAACCTTAAGCTGTTGCAGTTCCAGAGAAGAAGATTTTTTAAGTTTTTCCCTATACATGTCTATGTAAAACATGTGACCCTTGGGGCGGGGTCAAATGTGACCCGAGGGTCACAATTTGAACAAACTTGGTAAAGGACCATAACCTTATAGCAAATGCAAGTAATTAAACCTTAAGCTGTTGCAGTTCCAGAGAAGAAGATTTTTTTCAGTTTTTCCCTATACAAGCATTTATGTAAAACTGTGACACCGGGGCGGGGCAAGATGTGACACCAGGGTCACCATTTGAACAAACTTGGTAAAGGACCATAAGCTTATAATAAATGTTTAATATCAAACATCTGGCTCTTGTAGTTTCCGAGAAGAAGATTTTTAAAAAAAAAGATCCTATATAAGTTCTATGTAAAACTGTGACCCTTGGGGCGGGGACAAATTTGACCCCTGGGTCAGCATTTGAACAAACTTAGTAGAGGACCATAAGCTGATGCTACATGTAATACATGAGAGCTCTGTGCCATGTGGTTCCAGAGAAGAAGATTTTTTTTCATTTTTGCCTATACAAGCCTATGTAAAACTGTGACCCCCGGGGTGGGGCCAAATGTGACCCCTGGGTCACCATTTGAACAAACTTGGTAGAGGACCACAAGCTTATAGCAAATGCAAAATATTAAACCTCTGGCTCTTGCAGTTTCAGAGAAGAAGATTTTTTAAGTTTTTCCCTATACATGTCTATGTAAAACATGTGACCCTTGGAGCGGGGCCAAATGTGACCCGAGGGTCACCATTTGAACAAACTTAGTAAAGGACCATAAGCTTATAGTAAATGCAAAATATCAAACCTCCGGCTGTTGTAGTTTCCGAGAAGAAGATGATTTTTTTTAAAAATCCTATATCAGTCTATGTAAAATTGTGACCCCCGGGGCGGGGACAAATTTGACCCCAGGGTCACCATTTGAACAAACTTAGCAGAGGACCATAAGCTGATGCTACATGTAATACATGAGAGCTCTGTGCCTTGTGGTTTCAGAGAAGAAGATTTTTTAAAGTTTTTTCCTATATGTCTATATGAAAAACATGCAAAACCTCAATATACAAACTTTGGACCCACGGGGCACGGCCATTTTTAACCCCGGGGACTTTATTTGAACAATCTTGATAGTCTAGGCGTTGGCGATCATTTTAAAAGAAAAACTGTTGAAATCTGTCCAGAGATTTTTTAAGGTTTCGACCATATATGGTGATGGCAGCCATCTTGGATGTAGCACTGACCTAATTTTAACAAATCTAAAAAGCATTCATCTAAGGATCATCCATGTGAAGTTTGGTCAAAATTAGCCAAGCGGTTTCTGAGGAGAAGTCGTTTGAAGAAAAGTTAACGGACGACGGACGACGGACGACGGAAGACGGACAACACACCATCCCATAAGCTCTGCTGGCCCTTGGCCAGTAGAGCTAAAAAAGTTCAATCTGGTAAATATTTGTTGAATGTGTTTTAAATTGCAGATATTGGATCAACGAAGAATTTAAGCATAAATACATGTTGCAAAATCTGTTTTATCTCTATGCCACGAACAAAAACATTACAATGGGACCCTATGGGAAATGAATTGTGGTGTGAGACGTTCAGTGTGAAAAGACGTAGGTTATATTGAGACACCAACCGGATAGGCAGATGAGATGAAGGATGAAGTTTCCCATCAGACATGCCTCCACCAAGGAGCAAGCCCATGTGAAGCAGAGGTCTTGGCTCTAAAGCAACGAAAGGCCACTACCGTAATCTATTTATTCTATACAGTATTTTAGAATAGAATATTCATACTTACTTTTAAGAGGTCTAGGTAGTTCCCCAAACACCTTCCACTTATCTTCTTCAAGGTCATACTGATGCATGTACTGGGTCAGTCGGCCAGCAGAGTCCAGACCCCCTAGCACAACTATCTTCCCCTCAAATACTGGAAAAGGCAATTATCAATGGCATTATCTAAATAATGATATTTTATTTCCAGTTAAACCTTACATTAGGAATTACTGAATGTCTTGTCACTGTAATAATAATAATTAATGACATTATCCAAATCCTAATCCACGGTATCATGGAACCATGCCGTTTAGTTCTCAAATATTTGCCCCGTCACTGTATTTACTATATGCCATCTTTCACAGAGAAAATTCCTGGAGTGATTTGTCTAATGTGCCATTTAAAAAGTCTAATAATTCATAACTTTCACATGACATCATCAAAATAATTTGACCAATCAGTGATCAATAAAATAAAAGACCTCCACATTCTGGTAGGGGGTAAACTCGGTGTTTATCGTTGGTGCTCAACTGACTTTAGCCCTTTATAAAACCAGTTTGTAGTGATAATTATATTAAAAGGTTTATTTTTTTGTGTACATCTATGTATCTTCTTTTGGTGTTTTCTGATTTTAAAACACCAATGTCGATACATTTAATTTAAATCATGGTTTAATATTTTCATTTTTCACATAGAGACTGAGGATAAAGTCCGAGTAAACCCCTTTCTTTTCAACTACTGAATATCTCAACCTACCGGAAGTTGACCGGATGTGAAAGTTATGAATAGGTTACACTGAAACCAAGTTTATCCCAGTAAACAAGAATACAAATCAATAACTCCCACCATCACCTTTTTTTTCATATTTGATGGAAGAACAAGATATACAAAAGTAATTGAACAAGGAAGACATAGTGTTCAATATCCTCTACTCCTGTATAATTTATGCGTTTCTTCCATTATCTGTAAAGTAACACTTAAGTAATCTGAGTAATCCACAACAAAACCACCATGTGACAACTTTATAGTTTGAAATGCACTGGAAATCTGCAGGAAATGTTCTTTACAAAATTGACGAAACATAATATGATGTCATTAATTAAGTGTTTTCATACTGGCCCAGTTATTGGTGCAAGGACTGTCATACTGGCCAAAGGCCATGGGCCAATATGACAGACCGAGAACCAATAACTCTGACAATATGAAAACACTTAATGACATCTTTATTATATTAACTTCCACTACTTGACAGTAATATTTTATTTTAATAACATTATTTTGACATAATTTGCGTTTATTTATAGTAGCGTTAATAAATTAATTTATAAGTTGGTAAGCGAGCGTTAATGATGTCACTTAACGTGAATGACGTTACTTAAGCTCGTACTGGCGAGTTTCTTCATATTGGCCTGTTTTTTTTCATATTGGCCGATTTCCAGTTCATATTGGCCGAGTGCGTATGCGCGTCGTATTATGTGTCGAGTTTCTAGTAAAACATGGCTAATATAGTTCAGTTAATTTATATATATTTATATACAGGCCAAGCAACATCTATCTCATATCTAAGCCTTGCTGATCTTTGCCAGGTAGAGATGACACAAGGCATGCCAAGCTGCCAGGATCAAGTTTTTTGAGACACTACCAACGTAATAACTACAGGAAATTTTAGGGGTCGATATGTCACTCTAATCTTGTGGTAGAGCATTGGACCCAGGATCGAAAAGTCGTTGGTTTGATCCCCGTCACTGACTATGTAATTTGTCCCTGAATAAGACACTCTTATCTGCATGTGCTTTATAGTACTGGTTCCCCACAGGAAGACATTGAGAGTGATCAAAATAAGTTCCGAGAGCTTTCGTTACAATCGATGTAAAAGAGAACTATCACTGAAGGTGATGAATACCCCCGCTTTTTTTGCTCTAGCCGATGATGGGCAAAAATCAAGAATAATAAATGTCTAAAATATCTGTAAATGTCTTAATGTGAAAGAAATTCTAATTAAAACAAAGGTCCATAATTTTGTAAAAAAAAAATTGCAGAATCAAAAAACATTAATGCAGAGAAACATCATATCATCATGTGTGAACTGTATGTTAGGTGTAATTATCCATAAAAAGTGTTAAAGTGAAAGACACATGAAGTTCAATATGGAGTGAAAAACTCTAAGTCGAATAAAGGGCCATGATTCTGTAATAAATTAGGTATCAACAATTTGTGATGTAGAAGGACATAAGGTAATAAGTTGTTATGTGTACATGAAGTTTGTGGAACAATAAATTCGAAAACGTTTGAGAAAAACATTACTTGGTCCCAGGGCTTCTAAAATTTTAAAATGCAAATCGGTCCAGGTTTTTTACTGCCGTAAGAATCGCACTTATTTTGAAACAAATCACTAAAATCGCCGTACCCCACCCACCATGTCAGCTGTTTTCCGTTTAGTTACTGATATAGAGAACTATTTAAAAATGTATGTTTGTATTTTATTTGTATTATTTATAACTTACTTTATCACAATTTGTACATTTTAATGACTGACATCATGTCTTCGCTTTACTGAATGAATAATTTTCACTCAATATTAAAATTGTTGATCATTTGAGGAATTGAACCGGAAGTGTTTAATAAACCGGGTAGGTATAAAACGCGGACTAGCGGATTATATACGATTTTTACATAAATTTGAGTAATATCATTTTGATCAATTAGCTTAATTGTAACGACTAACGCAAACAATTTCGGTCCGACTTAAAAAAAAACGGGTGGTCAGGTTTGATCACTTTGTCATTAATATTATACTTAAAGTTATTGTAAAAAAAAAATCAAACAAACAATTAACATATCTCGGTATTTTAATTTTTTTAATGACGCAAACAAATTTCAGTCCCAGCTTTGGCTACTTAAAAAAAAAAGAGCTGTCGGAGAACAGCGCAGCTCGACTATTCGATTTTTCAGAGAATAATAAATTTATAGCTAGGTATATACCATCAGAAAACAAGGCTACAACAATGTGGAGTGGGATTGGGAGCACAACATAACTATGTGTAAGAATTGACCAAAACTACACAGAAATATGTAAAACAATTAAATAAAAATAAAAAATTCAGAGTTTTGAGTGGGGTGCGGGATGGGGGTGGGGAGAGAGGCGGGGGTGGTTGGTAGGGGGAGTGGGGGTGGTGAGGGGCAACATATATGTGTAAGAAGCTATGTAAGAATCAACAGGTAGGGTGGGGGGGGGGGGGGGGGGGGGTGCGGGGCGGGAGGTGGGCGGGAGTGTGGGCAACATATGTGTAAGAATTGACTAAAACAACAAAGAAATATGTAAAAAAGAAAAAAAAGAATTAAGTGGGGGGTGCGGGGGAGGGGGCAGGGAGGGGGGCAATATATATGTGTAAGAATTGACAAAAGCAACACAGAAATATGTAAATAAAAAATAGTTTCAAATAGGGGTGGGGTGGTGGGAGCGGGGGTGAGAGGCAGGAGTGGGGAGTGGGTAGTGGGGGAGGGGGGCTGGGGGTGTGTGGGGGTTGGGGTCGGGTCAACATATATGAGTAAGAATAGACCTAAAACAACAAAGAAAATATGTAAAAAAAAATAAAAAAATAAACAGGTAGGGTGGGGGGGGGGGGAGAGGCAGGGGGGGGGGGGGGGGGGGGGGGGTGGGGGGGGGGGGGGGGTGCGGGAGGGAGGTGGGCAACATATGTGTAAGAATTGACTAAAACAACAAAGAAATATGTAAAAAAGAAAGCTGTGGAGGGGAGTGGGGGTGGGAGTGGGGAGCCCATGCCCTAATATGGGGGAAGTAATAAGATGCATAACGCTATAACAAATCCAAAAACCAAAATTATAGATATACATGCTCACATGCAAACCTAGATCTGCCTTTATTGCACATTTTATGGGCCATCACAATTTGGGTTCAATGGGAGCCCCAGAACTTGCAGAAGACAAAATTACTTATCCAACCCTTTACAAACATTCTATAAGGAAACCAATTCCAAAATTTAGT